>SOPF01029157.1:0-68895 GCA_012979155.1 Hypericum perforatum
TTGAGGCCGTGGCACTACCAACTAACGATGCAAAGGTTGTGGTCAGATTCTTACAGAAGAACATTTTCAGTCGGTTTGGCACTCCCAGGATTATCTTCAGCGATGGTGGAAAACATTTCCGTAACAATCTGCTCGCCACAGCTTTGGCAAAATATGGAGTCACACACAAGATCGCGACAGCATATCATCCCCAAACAAGTGGACAGGTAGAAGTCTCCAACCGAGAAATAAAGCGAATTCTGGAAGTCACTGTGAACCCTTCGCGAAAAGACTGGTCCAGTAAGCTAGACTACGCTTTATGGGCCTATCGCACTGCCTACAAGACACCAATCGGCATGTCACCTTATCAGCTCATCTACGGAAAAGCCTGTCATCTTCCAGTTGAGCTTGAACACAAGGCATATTGGGCTATCCGTCGACTGAATTTTAATCTTGACAAAGCCGGAGAAAGGAGAATGTTGCAACTGGAGCAGCTTGACGAATTCCGACTAAGCGCCTACAACAATGCCAAACTTTACAAGGAGAAAACCAAACGGTGGCATGACAATAAAATTTTGCGGCGCGACTTCACTCCCGGCCAACAGGTACTTTTATACAACTCTCGACTTAAACACTTTCCAGGAAAACTCAAGTCGAGATGGACCGGTCCCTACACAATAGTCACTATGTCGCCACACGAAGTAGTACAGATTCGAAACCCAGATACGTAGGAAGAATTCAAGGTGAACGGACAACGCTTGAAGGCTTACCTTGGTGATCAAGTCAATGCACAAGAATCTTGTATGGTCCTTGAAGACCCCTCGCCCCAATAGACCGGTACACCCGTCAAGCTAACGATGTTAACTTAGAACTACTGTTCTCTTCTCTAATTCATTTTTCATTTTGAGTCACTCATTCGAGTTTCCCCGAGTTTGTGGGTTTCTAGGGGAATGTACATAGTGTCACCCTCGAAAAATAATGTGTCGTTTCAGTTAATTTTTTTTCTGTAGGTTAAACAAGTCAGAAAGAGTCACGACGCCAAGCTCGAAGACAAACCCGGATTGTCATCTCGGGGTCCCCAGCATTCGCTCAGGCTCGAGCATCCGCTGAGGGGTAGAAACAGAAAGAACGGATTCGGGGTCCCCAGCGTTCGCTCAGGCTCGAGCATCCGCTGAGGGGTAGAAACAGAAAGAACGGATTCGGGGTCCCTAGCGTTCGCTCAGGCTCGAGCATCCGCTGAGGGGTAGAAACAGAAAGAACTGATTCGGGGTCCCCAGCGTTCGCTGGGGATTGAGCGAACGCTTGAAGGGTTAGGCTCTATAAAAACCCTTTTTCTTCCCCCCCCAAAAATTCACTCCCTCCCTCTCTCAACCCTAAAACAAACCGGCAGCCCCTTTCCCCCCCAAACACCCAAAATAAAAAAAACACCCATGGCACCCAAGGTTGTTCGACGACAAACCTACAAACGTAGTCGGAGTGAAGCCGAGCATCCAGTCGACCCTTTAGCCGGCCCTAGTTCACCACCACCGCCTCTCGTCAACATATCGGAAAGGTATCGCGCCCCTTTCCCTATCTACCATGAATGGGAAGGTGATCGTTATCGTAAGATTGCTCATTAGGAGTTTATATTGAATACATACCTAGTTAGAGAGGACATGCAGCGTGCGGGTGCTGCGGATGAACTGTATGCAGCCTTAGATGAAATGGGTTGGACATTTTTTGCCGATTATGAGGGCAACGTCGATCCTAAGATCGTTCGTGAGTTCTTTAGCACAGTCATTGTCGCTGACAACAATGCCTCTTTTACTGCCCATCTCTATGGTCGCTCGATCACTATAGACGAGGATTTGCTAGTAGATCTCATAGGCATAAAGAAAGCGGGTAGCGCATTGAACTTTGAAAATGATCTGCAAGCGCATAGAGCGTGGCAAGCTCTTACGGGCTTTAACCACTTCGCCACACAATCCCCTGCCATCCACATCAAGGAACTCCACATGAGCATCCTGCATCGCTTTGTATGCTCTACCTTCTGTGGGCAATTTGAGGATAACAGAGTTACACGCACACAATTGTATACACTGGCTTGTGTCCTTGACCACCAACCATTTAGCACATTCGTGCTGATTTGTGACACCATTAAACGCTATTTGAAAGTGCCTAAACCAAACCACGTAGGACTAGGCCATCTTGTTGCTGTGCTTGGTGAGTATTTTTTTCCAGGTGAGGAGCAACCCGAATTGACGTACAAACCCCAAGTCGTCGACTACGAACAGCTCTCCCTCTGGCACCTCTTCTCCAAGACTGTCTGTCGCGGCCAAACGACATACACGTTCAACAAATGGGAGGACAGGAAGCCAGTTCAGAACCTCCTGCGAGCTGATCAGTCAATTACTCTGCCAGTACCAGAAGACCCAAGCCTCCGCCAGCGCATGGACCGCTTGGAACAACAAGTCCAGCAGATGGCACTCACACAGGATGCGCGCTGGGAGCAATACCAGTCCGACCAGGCGTACAATCGGGCCCAATGGGAGTGGCTTCGCCAACACCTCCAACCACCTCCCCAACCTTGAACAGGTCGTACCGTCCCCCTCTCTCCGCTCTTCTGTTTCCTTTGTCGTTTGTGGTGTCTACATGGTATACTTCCACACATTGGGGACAATGTGTCCTTTAAGTGTGGGGGTGCACTGTGCGTTGTTTGCTTTAATGTCATGTCATGTTGTGTATCGTTGATTGTTTCTCTTAGGCACACGCATGTGATCGAGTCTTTCGTTGTGTGACATGTGTTTTTGGTTGAAGTGAGTGAGTCTTGCAAATGATGAAGTATCCCTCAATTTGTTTTGTTTTATTACGGATCGACCCCACTTCACGGTAGAAACCAAACCCAAGTAGCATGACCGGGAGCGCATAGCAATCTCAACCTCAGCTGTTTAGGTTAGTTGTCACATCTGGCAGGCTAGACTAGAGAAATTGACGAGCGACCTTGTGAGAAATTTGAGCCGAAGGAGAGAACAACCGTTCTCATTTATTCATGAGGTGCCTATACGATCTGAGAAATGAGTATGTTAGATGATTACTTAGCATAACTCGCCTGAATGGAATACGTCGAGGGCCATTTTTTGCTGTAAACCTAGAGCCTTAGAGCCAAACACCACACACCAACCCCTTGTTTACCCCGTTGAGCCTCAACCTATTCATTGAGATATCATATAAGCGAGCATACAACCCCTACTTACCATTTTCCCACCTTTGACTATCCGTCCGAGGAAGCATTAGGATCATATTCTTGGGAAAAATTGTAAGGGTCACATGGTAGCATAGCTTGGGCGGGAAAAATCAAGGGGGGATAACGGGTAGATGAAGACCAGCGTAAAAATGTAGCTTCCTGACTTGCTATGCTCACAATTGGAAAAGAAAGAATCTTCATAAAAAAAAGGGAAAAAGAAAAAAAAAAGAAAAGTATGAAAATGAAAAAAAAAATCAAGGAAAGTGGAAAGAAAAGAATGATCGCGAAAGAAAGAGCACAAGGAATAATAGAGCAAGTCAGGAACTAATGGGTCTTTAGGATATGGGATACATTGGGGTGAGTGAGATGCGTAGAATAGACGAGAGTTAGAATTTCTTGTATAGCTCCTCGGATTGGATGGTTTAGCCACTATCCAACAAGTAATATTTCCTCACCTCCACCCTCAACCCCGTTACAACACGAGAAAAGTCCCTCCGATGATGCATTCTATTTTGGCTTGAGTGTGTGTAAGTATGATCCCTAACCGTCTTAAACCTCGATCGTATACGCGAGTGATAGGGTAGTTGACTACTATACATGTGAGCTTAAAAATTGATCCAACCCTACGAGTGGTCAACTCCCTCGTTTGGCATGCTTGGTGTGAAAGCAGGGTTAAACGGTTGAGGATGAGATGTCTATGTGACTTTTAATCATTATGCTTGGGTGCGTGATCTACGTGATTGTGGGGGGTGATTTTGTAACGAGATTGTAGTTTTTGAGGGACACCATTCGGTTGATACTTCTGATGCACTTTGCCTGAGGATAAGCAAAGAAGTAAGTATGGGGGTGTGATGTGCGTGCAAACGTACACACATTTGTTCCTTTTGTCGCGTCTGTTTTGTCGTAATTTGAGTCATTTGGGTCTTGGTATATAGTGTGTTTTGTGTTGATTTGTGATTATGTCGGGGAGCGAGATTTCTGTCGGTAGTTGGTGTTTTGTAGGAATGGGAGCTGGAACGGGCAATACAATGAGTCGAGGTGTGGGAAAGAGCAGAAGCAGATTACCCAGCGTTCGCTGGGACCCCAGCATCCGCTGGGGAGGAGGAGCGATCTTCGGCAGAATTAAAAGACTTTGAAGACCCAGCGTTCGCTTGATTCCCAGCGTTCGCTGGGTGGGCCAGAGTCGAGATGCATAGTTTAGTTGGGACTCTTCCCGTTTAGGAAATTTTGTAAGAACTATATAAGGCCTTTAAACCTAAGTTGAAAGACGTTCTTGGTCAGTTTTCACGCAAGACGAAAACCCGAGTCTAATCTTTTACTTGCTTTTGATTTAGAGGATTGTGATCAATAATTTGGATCAATCAATTGACGAGGTATTTTCATAACTCGTAATCAAGTGCTGTATTTTTATTCATCTACTTGATTATAAATCTTTTGGTTGCTTCACGTTGTGTGTTCACATATTGAGATTGACAATCTTAGTTTGTGACACAGATTCTATTCGTTTCGTAATATTTTGTTAGGTAGTGATCGTAGTGCAAATTTCGGATTGACAACCCTAGGTTTGTTTCACGATGCATAGCAGTTAATTATAACCCATCATTCGATTCGAAGTGCTTAGCTTAAGATTGAAATCCATAATCTGGTAATTAGAGAATTGATTATTCTGTCCCTGTGGAGACGAACTTAATTATCATTATATTACTTGATCGATCGTGTTCTCTTGCACGTATTTTATACCCGATATTTATCGCATCAGTCTACTCGCTTTCATTCATCACAAAATCATCCAAGCATAACCAATAGCTCAAATCCTTTAAACACTTGGTTCCTTACCAAGTAATCATATGTATATACCCTGTATACAAGTTACACATGCTCACAAGACCACATAACAATCTGTTTTGCCAAACCGAATGCCAATGGAGCACACGACAAGTTCCATCACAATTTCTCAATCGCAAATAGATCAAGCACATCAATGACAACCCAAATATCACTTTAATTCAACTCCTTTACATGTTCTTGAAAACCTAAACTCTCACAATCAACCTTAGTTTCACAATATTCAACTTATTTAGGTTCACTTTTTCAACTAGCGCAACCCAGAACAAAACCAGAAAGTCCAATTTTAACAAGGTGCACAAAACATTTCCTTCAACCAAAAGACGCATAGGCTACATATTCAAAAAGCTCATGAAGTCCTCTAAAATTGACTTCACAATATCTAATTCAAATTTGGACCCTAAAGATATTGAATAAGTCATTTTTCTTAACCCCCTTCAATCTGAACACAGCTAGACAGTATGAACTTCACCCAAATCTTGACCAAGATTTCTTAATCCAAACAGAGTATATGATACGTGGTTAGAAAGCTTACAGAGTCCTCTATAACTTACCAAAATTTTATATCCTAGTTCCAAGTCTAAGTACACTTACCAATCGCGTTTTCCTCGACAACCAAGATATAAACAAAAAAACACGATAACAATTAATATAAGTTGGTTGGTGTGAGCCATTATTTTTTGTCGCAGTGTTTTGGATTGTAATAAAATAGTAAAGTGAATAAATAAGGTTCATAAATAAGGATTAAAATAAAATAATTTAAATAATTAATCATATGTAGTAAGAGTAGCAATTATTTTTATTAGGAAGGTTGTAGTTGTAACAAAAATAAAGGAAAGGAAGAATGTGAAAAAGAAGAGTTGTAAATAATGGACATAAAATGAGCATGATACATACTCTTATAAATTGACTATGTATATCAAAATTATGGTTATGATAAAGTTCTAACTAGTACTCTAAGGTTTTTAATGCATCTACCTAATGCTTTTGCACATTAGGTTAATAAAACTAATATAGCAAAGACCTAAGTTACTATTTAATCCTTTTATTCATTAACTAGACTTAGAAGCAAGTTAATCTCAATTATGATGATTCTTTCTAATTGGTTATTCTTACTATAAAAAGATGTCTTATTAATTTCTAAAAATATGTTAGTTGATTCTTCCATTAACTTGAGTGTCTCTCAACTTACTATTAACAATTATAATCATAATCTAGGTGACCAAACTTGGCTAAGCATTAATAACTTCGATTAATAACTATTACACATGACCATTGAACCACAACTTAACAAAGTAATCAATCACATAATATAGACATCACTCTAACATGAGAACTACTCTCTATGCGTGTTCATGAAGCACAAGATATAAACAAAAAACATGATAACAATTAGGGTAAATTACCTTAGGTCCTTCTCTTATTGTTGATTTTATAATAGAGTAAATTACCCTTAGGTCCTTTGTTATATGAATAAGATTTAAGGTCCCGGTTTTAAAATAAAATATTAATATAAGGTCTCTGGCTAACATCATCAATTTTTTTTCTTTTTTTTATCCTTGAGTTAACAAAAATGCCCTTAAGTAAAAAATAAAAAAAGAGACCTTCTTCAACCTCTGAATAACAAAAAACCAAAAAATTAACAAAAATAAAGAATATTCAACCCAAAAAACCCACAAGCTCCAAGAACATAATCTCGAACACATCTGAGCCATCCAACCTTAGATCATGGCTTCTATATCCCCAGATTTGACCCTTGTTGCGATGGCCGGCACACCCTGACCGCCTCCTTTGAAGTCAAACCCTTAAAAGACTGAGGCTTTAACAGAAGACCTAGTCCTTGATGTGTCAGGGAAAACTCTAGATCTCCTCCCTAGCGACCAGAGAAGGATGAATCTGAGGGACACCCATTCGAGCCTAACTTCCTCATTGTCAAGCATGTCATCAGTGATGATCCAACCTTCCCCCTCTCTCCCTCTCTCTTTCTTAATGGTGAACCCGATGGTGACTTGCCCCTTTGCACTGGCATTCTTCACAAACATCTCAAAGTAGTAAACGAGCCGCTTCACGGGCGCCAGCTAATTGGCCTAGACCACCCTAACATTGTGGCCGTGGAGGTTAATGTTTGTATGCTTCACAAAAAGCTTCTCAATGGAGACGGAGAGGAACCTGCCAATGGTGTTGACTATGTTAAGCTCCGTCGACTCCTCCTCCAACTCCTCAGCCTCTATCACTGCTAGACCAAGCCCCTAAGACAGGTAGTAGAGGTTGGGATAGGAATCTTGGTTGACGCTGGTGGTTTCATTGGCGTCTCCTGTAGAGCTCATTAGGCGTTTTAATTTCCCAATTTTAAGGATTAGGGTTTTGTTGTTTTTTTCCCAATTGGGCGTGCTTGACAAATCTGTGGCATTTCTGTAAATAGACCTAAAAAAACAATTAAGGGTATTTTAGTCATTTTTTTAATAAAAAAACTTGCTAACATCATCCTCAATTATATTAGGGATCTGAGACCAATATTAATTCAAAAAGTAAGGACCTTAAATCTTATTCAAATAACTTAGGGACCCTATTACAAAATCAGTAATAAGATAGGGACCTAAGGTAATTTACCTTAATAATTAATATAAAATAAAGATATAGAAAAAGTTTAAATATTCTGAGGAAGCATTTTAGTCGTCGTAGTGTTAGTTTTTGTTCATTGTGTGTTTTTGTAGAGTTTATCATTTTTCATTGAGTTTGCTTGTTTTTAGGAGCATATTTAAAGAGAAGTGGAGGACGATCGAGCATATTTTTCAAGAGTGAAGTTGCAAAGCCAAGAAGTACAAAGTACGGGTAGCTGGTGCACGCCAAGGGACATACCGCATGCCAAGGAACCATCACTCAAACGACCATGCACATAGATGACCAGGCGCACACAGAGAAGGAGATAACGCGAAAGCTGGCACATGCCAATAGCACCTAGCGTACGCCAGGAAGGGATAAGACTGACAGAATTTGCAAGTGGCTGATTTGATGGTTGGACAAATTAGGGATAAAGCATCCAGCCATTTATTGTTTGTGATGAATAGAAAACATTAATGGCAGGGATTTTAGATATTTTCTTAGGATATTTTGATTGTTAACTATTAGACTTACTTTTTAGTTTTGCCTTAGTTATATATAAGTAGAAAATATCTAAGTGTTAGTCATATATTAGTTTAGACAAAAAGTTAGAGAAAGACACTAGATATTTTCCTCTGTATAGACGTGGGATTGAAGCCAAGAAAGCTTGAAGATCTTGGCTAAGCTTTCTTACCTTTACTCTTTCTTTATGTTAATAAATATGTATGTTGTTTATATAATAATGTGTGAGTAGTTGTTTTTGTGAGTTTTGTGCCTTTAGACCTTGCATGTAGCCATGGTTTTGAGGATTGAAAATGGTTAGGAATGTGTTCTTACTATCATGCTTCATACCATGCTTAGACATACTTGATCACCATGCCTTTGTGCTTAGTCAAAACTTGAGACCAAAAGGAGATAAAATTGATGGAAATGTTAGTTTCATGATTGATACTCTTGCTAGGAGAGAAATCTACCTTGGTGACCTACTTATTGTCTGTTGAGTGATATGCATAGTTGGTGTTTAGCTGAGTTTATATGGCTTTTGGGGGCAAAAGCACATCTTGCCATTATAAGCTTAGTTAATGATCAACTTAGATCAACCTAGTGCGAAAGTGTAGGTTGGTTTCCTTAGAAATACTCGAACCACATCACATGCTCAATAAACCCCCTTAATCTTATGGTTATGTTGCTGGTTTTGGTACTTAACTCACTTTTGTTTTTTAAGTTGTTAAAAATTTATTTTGAAAGAAAACCTTTCAAGTGTTAGTTCTTTTGTTCTTTAGTTTCGTACTTTAGACTTTAGATCGCGTTTGTAAAAAAACAAACTTCATAATCTGATCCTAGACTAGTAAGTAAACCAAAGAGTAGGCCTATAAACTCAGTCCTTATGGGACGACAATCCCTTACTTACTCATTACTACAATTTGCTGCAACTCTGCTGATAACTTGGCACACGCCAGCACTATTGGCGCATGCCAGGTCTATTTATCCGAGAGCTTTTGGCTCGTGCTAGGTGTAGTTAGCGCGTGTGGAAGCATCGGGTGGTTAAAGGTTGGTGCATGCCAACATTATCTGGCATATGCCATATAGACCAAACGAACAACTGATCGTCTGGTGTTTAGTAGAGTTAAGGTAGTACGTTAAAAAAAGCGTATCATCAATTGGCACTGTTGTCAGGGATTGAGATATAGACTCTCAATTCGATTTACGAACATGGATTAGGATATTTTTGTTTACTTTTTATTTTTACTTTTTAACTAAGTGACTTTTCTTGCTTGACAAGTTACATACTTGCCCTTAACCCGTTCCACTAATAATTCTCTGTTGGAAATTGAAGTGGAAATAGCATAGTTAGAAAGGTCATTGCAGAAGGAGAGATGAGAGAAAGAAAGAATAGACCAAAGGCAAGAAAGTCAAGGGGACAGAGTTCCTGGTCCTCGACCTTCTCTAATGGACCATGGAAGACCAATGTATGAAGGAGCTTTAACCAGAATCCAACGGCCAGCTGTTGAAGCCAATCACTTCGAAATTAAGCCAGCCGTGATTCATATGCTTCAAGCTTTGGGTCAGTTCTATGGATTGCCTAATGAAGACCCCAATGAACATCTGGGGAACTTCATGGAATTAGCTGATAACTTTAAGTATCCTAGAGCGTCTGATGATGCTATAAAGATCAGAATGTTTCTATATAAGCTAAGGGACAAGGCGAAACTTTGGTACAAGCAACTCAAAAGTACTCCAATAACCATATGGGAGCAGTTGGAAAATGCTTTTCTTGATAAATATTTCCCATACTCAAAGTGATGTGAACAAGCCTACATCCAAGCAACAAGACTCACATCAAGTGCAAGTGCCAATTGGACCAATGACGCGTGCAAGAGCAAGGAAGCTTCAAGATGAACTTAATAGATTAATTCAAGAAGCTCAGGCAAGTGCATACAAGTCCAAGGATATGCATGAGGCCCATTCAAAGCCCATGCACATAATAGAAGCTAATTTGGAAGGCATGTCAACTTTGCCAACTTAGGAAGCATGCGAACATCCTATTCTATCCATGCATAATCTGATTTGGGAAGTGATCTTCTACAAGCTTCTAGCATATTTAGTTAGTTTATTTCATTCTTATTTACTTGAATAAAGAGGCCAGAATCCCCCTTGTTTGGGAAGTAAGTCTCGGCCAGATTAGGAGAGCTTTAGGACCAGATTGTTCTTTAGCTTATTTAGGCGAGTTTCATAGCTTGTTTAGGAGTTATTACTTAGGAAGATTTGTGAACTTCCAGCCTACAAATAGAGGCTTAGCTCGTTTGTTTTAAGACACCCAATACATGAATTCATTCTGAATATTATAATTCTTTGACTTAGTGAGTTTGATAATTCGTCTTATTCTTGCCTAAGCTTGTGTGTCGTTTAGCTTGAACTTTATTTTCACTTATCAAACGAGTTAACCACCCTCGTTTGTGACATGATATGATCTTAACTTAAGGTTTTGGATTGCTCTTAGCTCGGGTTGAGGCTCTTTTTCCAAGGTTCTTGCTAGCTCAGTTTTATAGGTAAAAACTCTATTCCATCCTAAGCAATAATAGATCCGTAAATTTGTGTTTCTCCTTCCGAGATCACATCAGTTGGTATCAGAGCTACGACTTGTTGTTTAGATCATCTATCTTTGTTATTTTGTGTGCATAATACTCAGCTTATTGTTCTTGCAATCGGCTGACCTATTCTTGAGTTTTTTCTTGACCTAAAAGGGAAACAAGGAAACAAAAGAGGAGCGCAAGCCTAAACTAGAATTTGCAAGAAAATGAGGAAAAGAAGTCTGAACGTGCAACTCAAGAAACCAAACAAACCTGAACTTGTTTGATATTTGAAAAGAATAGTTTGAGCACGGCTTAGCTAGCTTTAGTAAGAACTTGCAAGAGTTACCAAGACACAAAGAAGGCAAGAGTTTGTGAGTTCATTATAGAAAAAAGCCATAATAATTGAGTTAAACATGAGTAGACTTGAATGAACTTACATAGAGAGAAAACACGTAAGGGAGTGTACTTGTGAGGCCATTATATTTTTTTACTAACAAGTTTTCTGCAGAAAACATGTCTCAAGAGAATGAAGGAGGATGAGAAGCAACGGTGGGAAGCTTGAATCATAGAGAATTTATGGAGTCCTTGTCCGGAACAATCCAGCAGATGATGAGAGCAAAAATTTCACCCTTGAACCAATGTGTAGGAGCACTAGAGAACTCATGCACTATCCAGCAACCAAGAGTTGTCCTACGTCCACAACAAAAAGAGGCACCTTTGGGAGGCTCTATTGGGGATGAGGAAGAATATGCGGGCTCTACAAGAGGTCCTAGAAGAATGAGGAATGCTCATCCAATTAGGGAGGCAAGAAGAAGAGGAGATGACAAGTTGGAGAGCATTAAGCTTAAAATTCCTTCTTTTGTAGGACGATCTGATCTGGAGGCATACCTTGAATGGGAGAAGAAGATTGAATTTGTTTTTGATTGTCATGACTGTTTTAAAGGAAAGAAGGTAAAGCTCGCTGTGACTGAATTCACTGATTATGCTATAACTTGGTGGGATCAGCTTGTCATGAGCAGGATGCGTAATGGAGACTACACCATTGAGACATAGGACTAGATGAAGGTAGTTATGAGAAAGCACTTTATTCCTAGCCACTATTATTGAGAGCTATAAAAGAAGCTACAAGGACTAAGGCAAGGGAGCATGAGTGTAGAAGACTACTACAAGCAAATGGAGATGACCATGATTAGAGCCGATTTGGAGGAAGATAGAGAAGCTACCATGGTAAGATTTTTGAATAGACTCAATCCTGAGATCCAAGACAAAGTAGAGTTGCAACACTATATGGAGTTGGAGGACATGGTGCACATGGCCACCAAAATTGAGAAGCAACTAAAGGGAGGAGGAAGAATACAACCTAAAGCAAGCTCGACTTGGAAACCAAACTATCCAAAGAAGTTTGAGCCCACATCATCCAAAATGGAGCATAAAGCTGAAGGTTCTAACTCAAACCCACAAAAGAAGGTGGAACCCTCTCAAGTTAAAAACTGCGACATCAAGTGTTTCAAGTGTCAAGGATGAGGCCACATCTCAAGCCAATGTCCTAACAAGCAAGTCATGGTAATTATGGAGAGATTGTTACTGAAGTAAAAGATTCGGAGCATGATAGCATGTCTTCTTTAGAGGATTTGAATGAAGAAGAACTCCAAGTCAATGAAGGACTCACTCTCATAGCAAGAAGATCCTTGAATGTGCAAACTAAAAAAGATGATGATATGGCTCAAAGGGAGAATATCTTTCATACAAGATGTCACATCAAGGACAAAGTTTGTAGTGTGATCATTGATGGAGGTAGTTGCACTAATGTAGCAAGCACTACCATGGTTGAGAAGTTGGGTTTGATCACAACCAAACACCCTAAGCCTTATAAGTTGCAATGGCAGAATGATAATGGAGAAGTTAGGGTGGAGAAGTAAGTACTAGTGGCATTTCACATTAGTGAGTATGAAGATGAAGTGTTGTGCGATGTTGTGCCAATGCAAGCTAGTCACTTATTATTGGGAAGGCCGTGGTAATTTGATAGAAGAGCAACATATGATAGCCATACCAACAAGTACTCTTTCACTCACAAAAGGCATGTGTTCACTTTGGCACCCTTGACACCATCACAAGTTTGTGAAGATCAAATGAAGTTGCAAAAGGAAAGTGATGAGACAAAGAAAAGTGATCAAAAGAAATGAGTGGAGAGAAGAGAAGAAGCCGAAAAATAGAAAGAGAAAATGGCAAAAAGAGAGGATGCAATTGAGAGAAAATCCAAGGGGTGGAAAAAAAGTTATTATGTGGGAGCAAGTGAGATTAAACAAGCTTGTTTTGAAAGAAAGTCTATGATCTTACTTTGGTATAGGGAGACACTTTTGATTACTAACAAACTTGATGCACATTTGCCAAGCATAGTTAAATCTCTTTTACGGGATTATGAAGATGTCTTTCCCGATGAGCTACCACCAGGTTTGCCACCAATAAGGAGAATTAAGCATCAAATTAACTTTGTCCCAGGAGCTACAATACCAAATCATCAGCATATAGGAGCAACCTGGAAGAAACAAAGGAACTTGAGAGGCAAGTCAATGAGCTTTTGGAGAAAGGGTATATGAGAGAGAGCATGAGTCTATATGCTGTCCCAGTCCTACTTGTGTCCAAGAAGGATGGATCATGGATAATGTGTGTTAATTATCGCGCAGTCAACAACATAACAATGAAGTATTGTCACCCTATTCCTCATTTAGATGGCATGTTAGATGAATTGTATGGTTCTTGCATGTTTTTTAAAATTGACTTGAAGAGTGGATATCATCAAATTAGGATGAAAGAGGGAGATGAATGGAAAACTACTTTTAAAACTAAGTATGGATTATATGAGTGGATGGTCATGCCATTTGGTTTATCTAATGTACCTAGCACATTCATGCGGCTCATGAACCATGTTTTGAGACCATTCATAGGCAAATTTGAAGTTGTCTATTTTGATGATATACTTGTTTATAGCAAAAGCTTGGAGGATCTTGTGGAACATTTGAAATCTGTTTTAGATGCACTTAGAGAGAATCAATTATTTGCTAACTTGAATAAGAACACCTTTTGTATAGATAAACTTGTATTCTTGGGTTTTGTTGTTAGGGCAAATGGAATACAGGTTGATGAAGATAAGATCTGAGCTATACAAGATTGGCCAAGCCCTACGAGTGTTGTAAATGTTAAAAGCTTTCATGGGCTAGCTAGTTTCTATAGAAGATTTGCAAAGGACTTAAGTAGCATAGCCGCACCCATCATTAAGTCATCAAGAAGAATGTGGGATTTACTTGGGGAGAAGCTCAGGAGAAACCATTCTAGCTACTCAAAGGGAAGTTGACTAATGCACCCTTGTTAGCTTTACCTAATTTCTCTAAGACTTTTGAAATAGAGTATGATGCTTCTGTATAGGAATTAGAGATGTCCTTATGCAAGAAGGAAGACCCATTGCATACTTCAGTGAGAAGCTAAGTAGATCAACATTGAACTACCCGACTTATGACAAAGAGTTGTATGCACTATTTTGAGCTTTGGAGATATGGCAACATTACCTGTGGTCCAAGGAATTTGTGATTCACTTTGATCATGAATCATTGAAGCATTTGAAAGGGCAACACAAGCTGAATAAGAGGCATGCATGATGGGTGGAGTTCATTGAGACATTTCCTTATGTCATACGCTATAAGCAAGGTAAGAAAAATGTAGTAGCTGATGCACTATCACGAAGGTACACCTTGATCTCAACTCTTGATGCTAAACTACTTAGTTTTGAACATATTAAAGAAATGTATATTGGTGATGTTGACTTTGGTAAGTTGTTTAGATCAACTAAAAGAAGTGCATTTGGTAAGTTCTTTCGGAATGAAAGTTACTTGTTTCGTGAAAACAAACTTTGTGTGCCTAATTATTCTATGTGAGAATTGCTAATTCAGGAGGCATATAGAGGAGGCTTTATGGGGCATTTTGGAATTGCAAAGACTTTGGCAATACTTCAAGACCATTTCTTTTGGCCACACATGAAGAGAGATGTGGAGAGAGTTTGTGGTCAATGCATCACTTGCAAGCAAGCCAAGTCAAAGGTAAAACCGCATAGTTTGTAAACCCCACTACCTATACCTAGTAAGCCTTGGATTTACATTTCTATGGATTTTGTATTAGGACTGTCTAGGACTAAGCGTGGAAGAGATTTGATCTTTGTGGTAGTGGATAGGTTTTCTAAGATGGCACATTTTATTCCATATCATAAGACTGATGATGCTTCAAACATTGCTGATTTGTTCTTTAGAGAGGTTTTTAGGTTACATGGCATGCCTAGGACAATCATCTTTGATAGAGATGCTAAGTTCTTGAGTTACTTTTGGAAGACCTTAAGGTGCAAGTTAGGGACTAAGTTGTTGTTTCTACTACTTGTCAACCTTAAACTGATGGTCAAACTAAAGTAGTGAATAAGACTTTGTCTACACTTTTGAGAGCACTCATTAAGTATAACATTAAGACTTAGGAAGAATGTTTGCCTCATGTTGAATTTGCTTATAATTGTTCTATTCATTCTGCTACTCAATTCTCACCATTTGAGCTTGTTTATGGATTTAATCCTTTGACTCTATTAGATTTATCACCTTTACCTTCGAGTGAGCATGGTAACTTAGATGGCAAGAAGAAAGCTAAATTTGTCAAATAGTTGCATGAGAAAGCAAGAATGAATATTGAGAACTGCACGAAGAGCACTATGCTAGACAAGCAAACAAAGGAAGACACAAAGTTCTCTTTGAGCTGGGAGATTGGGTTTGGTTGTATATGCAAAAGGAGCATTTTCCTATCCAAAGGTGTTCAAAGTTGCTACCCTGTAGTGATGGACTATTCCAAGTACTTGCCTAGACCACTTGCCTTATTCAAATTCACATTCTTTTTCACTTCTATTTTTCTCTTTCTCTTTTTTTTTACTAACTGTACATACATTGCATGTTCTAGGCAAAAACTCGGCTTCTATCATGGCCATACTACCATATCCCAACAAATATAAATCAAATGAACCCCAAGCTACAAACTAAACCCATGATATATGCCAACCTAAACGTCCTCGAATCGGATGATCAAAGGAAGGGAAGATGGATGATATAAGGTTTGTAGTCGGCTTCCTAATCTAAGATCAAGAAAAGGCTAGGCTCAAATGGTTTAAACAATGGATATAATAGGGATTTTGTCTCTTAAGCTCTAGTCTCAATGTCAAAGAATGCCCCTGTCTTCTCACTAACTCCAACGCAACCTAGATTATGATAAGTACTAGTAGGATACCTTGATCAACTAACTAAGTATGCACCTGATCATGAAAAATATAGAGACGGATGTCTCTTCCTTCACCTGAAATGCTCACAAGGTACACTCATCAACCCATTAGTCTAGTCTATATAGTGAAACCACTAATCTAAACAAAAGAGTGCAAGATTTCTACCCAATTCCTAGGCTTTATGCTCGAATTAAATTCCTAACTAAGAAAATGATAAAATTCTAACACAAGTTGAAAATTTTTTAGGGGAGTCAAATTTTTGAAAAATTAATGCCAAGTCTAAACCTAAACGAAACATCCTAACATACAGACACATTAAACAAATAAAAGGAAGATTCTAAGAAGGAACCCTCCCCCACACTTGAAAGACACATTGTCCTCAAAGTGTAGACGATACTAATAAGCACCTAAAAAATAAAAAGTAAACAAAAGTGAGATAGTTTTATGTCGATGACCTAGTACGTTAAGAAGCATCAAGGAGATCGAACCCTGAAGAGCTCAAAATGGGAACACTTCTATACCAAGTCACCAAAGATATGGAAAACCAATCTCAAAATAAACATACACAAACAAACATGCAACATAATAACTCCCTAATGACTTGTTATGTAGACTACCTTCTTGCGATCTTTTCGGCTTTAAGCCTAATAGGATCACCGTCTAGTAGCATAACACAATCATTACATGAGTTACAAACACATAACACAAAAACAGAGTCAAAATACAAGAAAATAAACAAAGAAAATAAATAAAGAAAAATACAAAAGTATGGAAATAAGAGCTCCCTGTCAATCATCTAAAGCTGGAGGAGGTAGTGGAGGGAACATGAAGCCACTGCCAAAGTTTTCCACCCAGGTGCACTTCCACTCAGCATGCACTCACTACTACTCGTAGTGCTCCCTCTAGAATTCCATGTGAGCTCTCTGATTGGTGTAGAACACCCTCTACTCATCTCTTTGAGCTTTAAGCTCGGCCTCCATGCAAGCATTATAGTCATATTGGCGGTCCCATCCGGCTGCATTGCTAACTACATAGTCCTACAGTTGTACGCCGTATCCATAATGCTACTCACCATGACCACGTTGCTACACCTGCATCGCAGCCAACTAGTCATGTAAAAACTATATATCAGTATGAGCATTATACACCTAATGACTTAGCCCTACATCGTCATATTGGGCCTGGTACTGGTGGCTTGGGCTTGCCTGCTCCTGCTGCTCCTCTCTCTATGTAAGCAGCCTTCTTGGTGCCCCTAGGCATTTCTGCACTGCCTCTCTCTCTTCCCAAGGCTTGTACTCGACGACCTCAACACCATCGATCATTGTCTTCTTGATCAGCTTGCTCATGTGGAGCTTCTCAATGTCAAGAGACACTGGCTCCAAAATCATCCAACGAAAAGCTGAAAACTGCTCAGAAAAATGGTGACATGCAATACGGGAAATAATATGTCCTAAGTACAGATACCTAGGCTCCCTATCGCTAATCAATCTTGCAAAGCAGTTTATGATCATGGCGAAGGTGCTAAAGGGAATATCATGGCGAAGGCAATCTATGACATAAAGCTGAGATCGAAAGACTTTAGACTCTTCCTATTGACCACAAATGGTCAGTCATAAAGTGATGGAGGATGCCTAGATATGGTTCTCTAATCAGCGCATTAGGCACCCTCCCCGACTCATATTGCTCAAACCCTGTAATCTCTTGCCATGCCCTATGAGCCTGACTAGTAGGCAAGAAATCTAATGTCCCAGGTCCAGCCTTAAGGCTGAATAAGTCATTAAACTTGACCTCATCCATGCAAAAATTAGTGTCAAAATTATGTGCAGTAAAAGATCGTCTGTTAGTCGATACCTGCAACGTGCAATAAAACTCTAACACTAATTCTTGCCTAGCCATGATCTCTCTATTCTCAAAATATCTCTACCCTAGTTTCCTAAATGCAGACCTAAGTTGCCTATCTACCCCGAGTATCTTCATGTCATTCCAGTCTATCATAAAATGACTAAGGGCATTAAGGTGTGAGAATCGTTGATACCTCTCTCCCTCCCAATCATTGAGAAATCTATTTAAAGTAATTAATTGTCCACTGAGTGATACTTACAGTATGTTCTTAGGTTGGTTTAGATCGATTAAGGGGGTCGAAAGAACATCTAATTGGTTTAAGTTTTGCTAATGTTCATTTAGATAAATCTAGCGCGAAAGTGTAGATTTGTTGCTCATGAAACACTCGGATCATAATACAAACATAATAAACCCCTCGAATCATTTAGCTAGCTGATATGCTCGATGGTTGATGAGTGCTTAAAACATTCATTACTTATGTCTATTTTATAGTTTGTTCTTAGTATTTTAGGTTGTTTTATTTTAGTTTTTGTTATTTTTGTCTTAGTTTTCTTTATTTCATGTTTTTAGTTGTGTATTTTATTTCTCATTATGTTTTATGGTTTTAGGAGCTAATTCAAGGAAATGGATGATGACCGAGCTAGATGAGTAGATGCATGGACGAGAGGAAAGATGTGAAGGCAAGAAGAGCAACGCTGAGGATCTGGCGCACGCTAGAGGAAGTTGGCACATGCGAAAGAAGGACCACACATGAACGAGCACGAGCAAGAACGACCAGATGTGAACGACCAAGCATCTGAAGATTTGGCGTATGCCAGGCATAGTTGGCGTACGCCAGACCAGATAGTGACATTGCCAGCCACTTGTCTCTTTGAGTGGAAAACATTGGAGGGGGCCATACACTCGGGATTTTGGGCTTCTTGTGACCTTGGCAGACCAGTGTGGAGGAGTGGTGGATAGTAGTTAGGATATTATGTTAGTTTATATTTGTTTTGTCTTTTGTCTTTTGTTTTATGTGAATTAAGTGCATTAGTGTAAAAAAAGACAAGTGAGAGAGAGAGAGGTGTGGGCAGCACGAATTTTGGCCATCCTTTCTGTGAAGAACTTGAGGAAAAGCTGAGGATCACCTTGTAAAGCTTTCTTCTCTTGTACTCTTTGTTTTGTTAATTAATGCTAAGTATGTTCATGTTTTTGATTATATTGTTCCTTGCAAGCATGTGTGAGTAGTTGATCTTTGAGTTTGGTTGCTTAAAGCCACTACTTAGTCACGGTTTAGAGGGTTAAAAACTTGATGAACATGTCAAACTAACAAACTTAATGCCATGCTAAACTTGCTTGATCACCAAGGTTAGAAGTTAGTTTAAACTTGAAACCGAGAGGAGATAGTTTAAATGGAAAGGTTAGTTAGATAAGTTGCTGGTTCGAGTTGCTAATACTCTTACTCAGTGATTTATTGTCCTTAAAGTGATGTATATAGTTGGTTCTTTGCTGTGCTTAGTTGGTTTTTGGGGTCGAGAGAACATCTTATCATTCTAAGCATGGTAAAGAAGCAATTTAGGCCTTTCTAGCATGAGAGTGTAGTTTGGTTGATTTCGAAACACTAGGACCATGTTATGTACTTAGTAAACCTTCTGAATTCGATGATTATTGTGGTTTTAAGTTCACTTTGCTCATTTGTGCAATATAAGTTGTTAAGAATCTGTTTTGAAAACCAAACCTTCAAGTAACTAAATTCATAATTTGTTAGAGTAGTAAACCAACTTAGAAAGAGAGTTTCCATCAAACCACTTCATAATTTGATCTTAGACAAGTTACAAAACCAAGTTGAAGCTTTAAACTTGGTCCTTGTAGGATGATTTTCCCTTACTTACTCATTTGTGCAACTCTGCTAGAAAAACTGCTGTGTTGGTGCACGCCAGAAAAAGGTGGCGTACGCCAACTTGGGCCATCCGAGGCCAAAACTCTCATGCTAGCAGAGTTGGCGTACTCCAACTCTTCAAAAATGTAACACCTGGCACACGCCAGGAATGTTTGGCGTACGCCAGGTTGTCCAGATAGATGACCTGTCGTTTAGAAAAGCAGCAAAAAACTTAAGGAAAAAAGCAGACCCTCTTGTCTGGGAGGTATAAGAACAATGGTATCTTACCCACTTTAGTTTAATTTGCTTGTCTTTGTATTTGTGTTGTTGTTCTTGTGTTGATTTCTTGGTGCATGTTAGTGTGTTAGTTACCAAAACCAAACCATTCAATCCAAAGTCTTCAAGTTCCTAAAACATAGCTAGTAAGCCGAGTAAGGCGCAAACTCGATCCTCGTCGAAAAAATATCCTACTTCATAAACTATATTGCGACTATGGTTGGAAGTGTTTCAAGACACAGAAAACCACTCTAATCAGGGGTGTACCTTGACATAATATTTTATCGTGGCCCAGCCTCCCACATACGGTACAATTGTGGTAAGAATACAAAATTTAGGGTTTGTACCAAATTAAAAGACCTAATACAAAGTAAAATAAACAACTTACCATGCAGAGTTAGGGTTTGTCGTGGCTAGATTCGTGGAGACTGGGTACGTCCTGGCTAGTTATGTGGAGACTGGGATCATCATGGGTAGGTTCATAGATACTGGGTTTATGGTAGCTTGGTTCTTCGTGAGTGGGTTCCACAAGAATGGGTTTTTCGTGAATTGGTTCATCGTTGCCATAATCATTGCAGAGGAAATAGGTTGAAGAGGGAGGAAGTTTTTCTGAAAAAGGTAAAGATAAAAAAAATGGGTAAAGATTTTTTTTACTTTTTGCTTAAGTTTTGACTGAGGGACAATTTGGTCTTTCCAAATGACTCCTGGCCAGAGGAAATCTAGGATTTTGGTGTTCGAGGACCTTATGATAATATTTTGTTATAAAATTGGGATCTTATATCTAATTTAAATAACTTAGGGACCCTATTACAAAAATATTAATAAGACAGGGACCTGAGGGTAATTTACCCTAGCCAAATTATTATTTTGATTAATCCTAAAAGTTATATTAGCAAGTTCTAAAAAATTCTTAAATTATTGATGACTAAACCTAAAAACAAATGACCTTATGTAGTCAAATGCTATACCACTACAATGTTAACTAATTTATGATTTCAATTAATCAAAAAGTTAAAGTACCAAGTTCCCAAAAGTTTATAGAATTATTGATGATTAAACTTAAAGACTAATAGCCCTCATATTGCTAAAGGTATAACTTGAAAGTTGAAATGTTGGACTCCGGGTCCGGATTGCATTCATCGTGCAAATTTAGGCTCGGGCCAAATGGGCTAGGATATTGGACCGGTTAGTGGACCAGCATTATCCAATGGATAGGTACTAACGTCAGCTAATGGATAATCACTATCTTAATGGATAAGCATGAAAAGTAAGTAGGCAGCTGAGCAGCTGCTTACGTAGCTGCTGACTCAGCTGCTTGTCAGTTGCTTGCTTTCAGCTGCTTCCAACCCTATAAATAGGGCCCCCCTATGGTTTTAGAAACAAGCTGGTCCGAATAGTTTTTGGGCGGGCCCTATCCAGGCATTCCCAGGCGAGCCCAACTCGATAGTTTGGGGGTGGGCCCTACCCTTGGGCAAGCCTAGCTTAATAGTTTATGGGCAGGCCCTACCCCGAGCAAGCCAAGCTCAACGGTTTGGGGCAGGCCAAGCTCAACAATTTTGGGCAGGCCAAGCTCGACAGTTTTGGTTGGGCTAAGCTCGACAGTTTTGAGTGGGCTAAGCTCGATGGTTACGGGCGGGCCCTACCCAGTCAACCACTCGTATATGAAAATATCAGTTTAGTACTTGATATTTTCCAAGATATACATTATGGGCCAATCGTGGAAACAAAGTTATGATCCGTTAGAACGTGATCGTAACTCGACCAATTTCTCACGGTTGTTGATCAAGACTAATGGATTTAGAGACCTGTGACGTACTTGCTTCAACAAGTAAGTATGGTTTAATTAGTTTGATTTAATTAACATAATTATTATTTTAATTAAATCATAATTAAATACATGATTATTCGTTAATTACTCGCTTAATTCCAACAATTGGTATCAGAGCCTGGTTTGCACCATGTTTTAATGCTATGATGATTTTTTAATTCAAAGTTTTGGAATAAAAATCATGTTAATTATGATTTAATTATAAATTAGATTAAAATTGGGCTATATTGCTATTGTTTTGTCAACTTAGTACCAAATTGAAATTAAATGCTCAGAAGTATTTAATTGTACTTTTTGCAAAAGCTTTGGGACTAAAATGTAATTTTGCAATCCCAAATCGAAAATACCAACCCTAATCGGGCATTTTCATCCGAACCAAACATACATAAATTTTGGCCAAATCTGGCATTTTCAATGCCGGAGGCCAACTCCATGATGCTCCTCGGTATGCTCCGGGCACGTGGATATCGATTTCTGTCCTCACTGTTGCCAGAATGAGAAGTTCTTGACGTGAGAAGCTTTGGTCTTGACGAACAGAGAAGAGCCCGGCGAATGATGTAGGAGGCACGATAGAGGTCAAAGATGGTATAGCCGTAATCAGGAGGTGACGGTGAGTCTATTCCAACTGGTAATGTTGGACGAATCTCCGCCATTTGGGCATGGTCGAAGAGGGCGGCGCAGCCCCTTTTCTGGAATCGGGGAGAGAGAGAGGAGAAGGAGAAGATGTTAGTGTGTAGGGGGCATTTTCGGAATATCGTAACTTTTTGCAAAAATCTTAAATACCTGACTAGTTTTTTGTAAATTATTCACTATAGTTTTAATTGAATTACAAATTGATCCTTAAGGATTAATTTTGTATTCAATTAAGTCCTAAATTTGATTTATTTTGATTTTGAAGTTAAAATTGAGTCAAATTTAGGAGAAATTTTGTATTTTAATTGGATAGATTAGTTTTGTTCAATTAAATTCCCAAATTTGACTAGAAAAAATCTAATTTTTCAAATAGGTTTGTTAAAAATTAGTTATTTTTTTAAACCTATAAAATTTTTGGAATATGTTCCAAAAAATTACAAGAAATAGCATTAATCATACGATGAGTCATCGGCAATCTTATTTTTGGAAAATATATAATTTAACCCAAAAATTATTTGGCATTATTTGCTAGATAACAATGTCCACCTGGAGTTATCTGAACATTGACACTAAGTCTTTGAGACAACGTGTAATATATAGGCATTTACCACTAGAGATACCTAAGGATGACATGTATTTGATAGTTGAACACATCAATACAGTGCATAGAGATATGTAAGATGCCATTTGTTTTGGTGATTGCATTTTTTTGGGAGGATTGGCCAGCAATGTTTTATAACTTGCTGACCACCTTGGAATCCCTTATGTACAACCAAAGGTTGCTCTTATTATGTTTTTGAAGCATTTAGGGCACAAAAGCCTCTTAAGGGAAATGAGTCCCCCTACTATATTGAAATTGAAAAATGGTTACGAGATAACCCATTACTCGACTAAGGAATACACTTATGTGTTTCTTTTGGTCTTGTTCAAATGATTTTGGACTCAAGTCCTTTCACTTAGTGAACCTTAGGAGTTGAACCATTGTATGTTAATATGTCATCTTGTTAAAGTCTAATGAAATTGATCTAGAGATGGATCTAGATTCTCAGACTTAAACTCCAGGATACCATTCTAGAGTTTGATATGTGATTAGTTTTGCTGTCATGTCTAGTATTTTTCCCTTATACATGTAATGTTTTAAGGGATCACCCTTTTGTATAATAGGTTGTGTACCTTAATTTGAGTATAATTGTACTTTTGTTTGTACAATCCCAGATATGTACGAAAGTTTGTTAAGTGAATGAACAAAATGTGTTTGTTTATTTGCATCTACATGAGTTTACCAGATATGTACTTTGAATGACCTTGGTTTGAGATTAATTCTTGAATGATAATGGGAAGCACGCTAGTGACTCACTTCGATTTTGAGACTAATCAAAGACTCTGTGTCATTGAAGTTGTGAATATTTAGTAAGCTGGTTCATATTACCTAAATAAAATTTCTGATGTGTTCTTGTATTTTAAATTCCCTATAGAGATGTCAGTTTCTTCTAGAGCATTAAAATCCAGTACATGTTTGAAGAACAAAGGGTTATTGAGCTAGTACTTGTGATTATGTTAGAGCCTGGTGAAGGCAACACTATACAATATAAACGTGATTGTCATGCCTATGCTATTTGGAATAGAAAGAACTCTGTTGCACATTTGATATTGCTGAGTTTTATGATGGATAATATCACAAGGCAATTTCATGTTTATGAGAATACGAAAGAACTTTGGGATACCCTCAAATTGATATTTGGGAAGCTTTTGTGTCAAAGATTTGTACTTTGACAATAAGGTTTAATACCTTTAAAAAGCATCCTGATGTTCCTATGTGAAAATATTTGAGGATAATGTCCAACATGATTAGTAACCTAGCTAAGGCTGGTCACGTAATTAGCAGTGAGCAACAGATTCAAGCTATCATCCGTTCCTTGCCTCCAAGCTGGGAACAGATATAGCTGAACCTTACTCATTTCCAATCACCTTATGTTAGAAGAAGATCATCTTCTTCCTATGAAATCTTATCCTAAAGCAAATTTGATTAGTTCGAATAGCTCTGAGAAAAAGAAAGTAAAAGGGAAAGGAAAGAGTAAGGGTTCTTAAAGTCCAAAGGCTGATAACTTAGAGCCCAAAGTAGATAGCTTTAGGTCTATGAAAAGAGGCAGTTTAATGTTTCTAAGGTGAAATGTTATAACTGTCATAAGAAGGGACATTTTGCATAAGGTTACCTAAGTAGGTACATTTAAACTCTAATGTGTATGGGTTAATGTATCTTCTTGTACTCTTTTTACTGAATCACATTCTATGTGAGTAATAAATTCAAGAGCAATAGACCATATAGCAAGAGATTGTGGTTCATTTGTAAAATATCGGCACTTGCCCACTGAAATAAAGACCATTTTTATTGGTAACAACTTGTCTGTGGATGTAAAGGATAAGAGCAATCTTGGATTAAACCTTTGTAGTGGACGTGCTTTCTTTTTGCATGACATGTTGTTTGCTTGAGATATTCGAAAGAACCTGATTTCTATATCTACTTTGACATCTTTAGGTTTTCATTGTCGTTTAAGAATGACATTTTTAGGTTATATTTGGATAATGCCTATTATAGCCTTGGATATAAATCAGATAGTTTTTTCATTATGGATAGTGATCCTTGTGAAAGTTACTCCTTAGTCACTAGCTTAAATTTGTCAAAAGATGATATTAAGCTGTGGCATTCTAGACTAGACCATGTGGGCCAAAATCGCTTAAACCGTCCAGCTAAGGCTAGACTACTAGGTAAAATAGAAAAGTCTATCTTACCTAGAAGCATTTTTTATCTAGAAGGAAAGAGTACAATAAAACCTTTCGGTACTAGGGCTAGAGCCGAATTTCCATTTCAATTAGTCTACTTAGACATATGTGGTCAAATGAATGTAAGGGTAGCAAATAGTGCATGTTACTTTATCACCTTTATTGATGACTACTTGTGATATAGTATGATATACCTGATTTCTCACAAGTCAGAGGCACTAAGTTGCTTCATGACCTGAATTTTGTTGAGAATCAGAAAGATAGAAAGATAAAGGCTTTGCGAATTGATCGCGGGCGTGAATATCTTTCTGATGAATTGTAGAGCATTTTATGTTAAAAGATGAATTGAACATTAGTTGTCCATTCCTTGTACATCCCAACAGATTGGGGTTGCTGAAAGAAGGAATATAATCTTTCTTGATATGGTTAGATCTATAATGGCAGTGGCAAATTTGCTAATATGGAGATGTGCTCCTAACTTCCACATATGTTCTTAACCATGTACCCTCTAGTCTGTTACTACCACCCTTTATGAAATATGGACAGATCATTAGCCCGATCTATCTTATTTTAAGCCATGGGGGTGTGTATTCTACGTCCATTCTACCTCAAGTACTTTCGATAAATTAGGATCGAGAGGTAGAAAAAGTATCTTTATAAGGTATTCTGAGATATATAAAGGTTACATGTTAATAGGTGAACTGGACAACAGACAAGTAATAGAATTTGAATCATGTAATGTTATTTTTTGGAGATTGAATTTTCTAGACTGAGAGAAGTTAGTGAAAATCTTGATCTCTATGAAATAGTTGAGCCAGAGCCTTTTGGACCCCTTCTTTCGAGTGGGAGAATTGAGACAGAAAGTTGTGACTTTCCATCTCAACAAGGTCCAGACGATATTCGTCTTAGTCCTGAAAGGCTCATAGTTTCCTATTCTAGTAGGAGTATGGAATTTTTTACCTAGTAGTAGTACGGTTCCTAGATACGATGAATATATGAGAGATATTTATCAGAATTAGGAATTTCGTAGGTCTAGTAGAACTTGCATACCACGCCAACGATTTGATATCGAAGGTAAGGCTAATGCATACTTGGTATCACTGAAAAAGATTGGTGATCCAAGTGAAGTTCTTCTAACCATTATTCAGGATTAAGATGAGCCCAGAAATGTGTCTGGTGCTCTGTCATCTCCGCAAAAGGTTGAGTAGATTAATGCGATGGAGGAAGAAATATCTTCCATGACTAATAATCAGATTTAGAATCTGGTTGACCTACCTAAGGATGTATGGCTATTGAGAATAAGTGGATTCTCAAGGTCAAGAGCAATGCAGACAGTAGTGTCGAAAGATACAAAGCTTGTCTGATTGTGCAGGGATTTGAGCAACAGGCAGGAATAGACTATGAGGAGACTTTTGCTGCTATTGTTTGATTCACGTCCATTAAGGTCATTTTTGCTATAAATGACATATGAATACTTGTCAAAATTAAAGCTTGGTTTACTTCCAACTTTAATGTGATAGATATGGGTAAAGCTGATTACATTCTCGAAGTTATGATTTCGAAGAATCATTTGAAGAGGACAATGTCTCCTTCACAAGAGATATATGTTCGTAAAGTAGTATAACATTTCAACTGTGATCATATTAATCCAAAGTATGTCCTGTTAGTGAATGGTAATAATTTGAGGAAGGATTTGTGTCCAAATATAGCTAAACAAATAGGGAATATGGAAATGATTCCCTGTGTCAATGCAGTTAGTTGCCTGGTGTGCGCAATGTTGTGTACGCAACCTGATATTTGCTGTGCTATTCGCATTATATGTAGATATCAATAGAATTCAGGCAATGCTCATTAGAAAATTATCAAGGGGAACTTTAAAGTATTTGAATACTACTACAGAATACTCGTTGTGAGTATTCTGTGATAACTAAGTTGCTATAGCTTATGCGATGGATCTGCGTTTTCATAGCAAAGCTTAGCATATAAATATTAAATTTTAAAAATTTAGGAAAATCTAAATGATTATCTATGAAACACATATCTTTGCAAGATATGGTTGTAGACCCTATGACCAAAGCATTATCTCGAAAAGTGTTTGATAAATTTGTGAAGTCATTAGGTTTACGGTAGTTTCATTTATAAATAAGAAATTTCATTTTTGGCAATATGAACACCTTGCGTAACATGTTAGACAGAAAATTAGCCTAGTTACACGGGTGTTTACCTCAGTGGGAGTCAAATATGTTGATTCTTGATTGAGATGAGGCAGCTGTTGGACATTTAGATGTGCAATGTCCTACAGGGACAATGATGTCTTGCTAAGAGAGTAAGATTTGTTATGGGATGCAGTAATAAGTTACTAAATTGGATCTTCTATAATCCATATGATAAGAATTAAGTGGAACTTATCATACCTTCTGTCTTAAAGTCCAAAGTTAAGCAGTGGCTATGACTTTAGTATGGTGTTAATTGACATGTGTTCCTATGTAATGGAATATACACCATAACACGTGAATGAGTATCATGTGTGTTGTTCGACCACCGGATGGGATGAAAATGTTCATTGATTTCACATTCCCTAGTGTGAGACCGCGTTTCGAGAATTGTGGTTCCTAATTTTTACCCTTAAGATCCTAAACGTATTCTAGAAGTATGATTCGGTGCTGCTAGCTTGGAAAGTCCATGATAAGGTCATGACATAACGATTCGACCTGGCAGGGTTGACTAGAAAAGTAGACTGTGTCATTATGGAAAGAATATAGTTAAGGGAGAAGAAACTCTGTCCCTCACATTTCCAGGTTCATTAGTCAGGTGCACCAATTGTATTGAAAAGTATAATAGTGAACACGAATAAAATTGTTTGAAATCATTACGTGAACAATGGAATGTGAGATAAGTCCCGGGGTGAAAGCACACTTTATTTTACGTGAGATGTCGAGATGCTACTATTCAATTAGTTAGTGTGTCTGTGGTTCTGAATTTTAGCTAAACATACTCGACGTGTGCTGGTCGCACGAAATCCTATAAGATGAAATCTATACATCGTTGATTGTGATTAATGATG
The DNA here is from genome assembly GCA_012979155.1 of Hypericum perforatum. NCBI lineage: Eukaryota > Viridiplantae > Streptophyta > Magnoliopsida > Malpighiales > Hypericaceae > Hypericum > Hypericum perforatum. The sequence continues at coordinate 28,304 of SOPF01029157.1, forward strand.
AATGAGTGGGAGATTGTTGGACTCCGAGCCCGGATTGTATTCATTGTGCAAATTTAGGCTCGGGCCAAATGGGCTCAGATATTGGACTGGTTAATGGACTGGCATTATCTGTGTGGATAGGCGCTAACGTCAGCTAACGGATAAGCATGAAAAGTAAGCAGGCAGCTGAGTAGCTACTTATGTAGCTACTTGTCAGCTGCTTGCTTTTAGCTGCTTCCAACCCTATAAATAGGGCCCCCTTACGGTTTTAGAAACAAGATGGTCCAAATCATTTTCAGGCAGGCCCTATCCAGGCATTCCTGGGCGGGCCCATCTCGATGGTTTAGGGTGGACCCTGCCCTCAGGTGGGCCTAGCTCAACAGTTTACAAGCAGGCCCTACCCTTGGGCAAGCCAAGCTCGACAGTTTCGGGCGGGCTAAGCTCAATGGTTTTGGGCGGGCCAAGCTCGATGGTTTCAGTCAGGCCAAGCTCGATGGTTTAGGGTGGGCCAAGCTCGACGATTTCAAGCGGACCAAGTTCGATGGTTATGGGTGGGCCCTACCTAGTCAACCCCTCTTATAAGAAAATATCAGTTTAGTACTTGATATTTTCCAAGATATACATTATGGGCCAATCGCTGGAAACGAGGTTACGATCCGTTAGAATATGGTCGTAACTCGGCCAGCAACTCACGGTTGCTGATCAAGACCAATGGACTTAAAGACTTGTGACGTACTCGGTTCAAGAAGTAATTATGGTTTAATTAGTGTGATTTAATTAACGTAATTGTCATTTTAATTAAATCGTAATTAGATACATGATTATTCGTTAATTACTCGCTTAATTCCAACATGAAAAAAATAAAATAAATTATTCCTAATTAAAACAATTAAATTTCAAAAAATTGGTTTAAAATAATAAAAATACAGAATCATAATATTTTAGAGCTAAAAAATAGTTCAAGAGTTATCCAAGTAAAAAATGGATTAAATACATGCTAAAATAGCATATTTGGAATATATGGAAATTGCCCGTGAGGTAGCTAATAGTTGGTTGGTGTCAACCATTAATTTTTGTCTCACTATTTTGTTTTGATGTATTAGCGACCACCAATTGACTTGTCATTGCCAATTGGTTGCAATAAAATAGTAAAGTGAATAAACAAGGTTCATACATAAGGATTGAAATACAAAATTTAAATTATCAATCATATGTAGTAAGAGTAGCAATAACTTTTACGAAGAAGATTGTAGTTGTAACAAAAATAAAGACAGAAAGAATGTAAAAAAGAAGAGTTGTGAATAATGGACATAAAATGAGCAGGTTACATACTCTTATAAATTTACGATGTATGTCAAAATTATGGTTATGATAAAGTTCTAACTAGTTGTCTAAGGTTTTTAATGTATCTACCTAACACTTTTGCTGATTAGGTTAATAAAACTAATATTGCAAAAACCTAAGTTACCATTTAACCCTTTTATTCTTGAAGTTGACTTAGAAGTAAATTAATCTCAATTATGATGATTCTTTCTAATTGATTATTCTTACTATATCAAGATATCTTATTATTTTCTACGAATATGTTAGTTGATTGTTCCATTAACTTGAGTGCCTCTCAGTTCACTCTTAACAATTATAATCATAATCTAGGTGACCAAACTCGTTGAAGCATTAAGAACACATCCAACAGTCCAAACTTCCAACCCAAATTCGGAGCCTAAATATGCTTACTAATCATGTTGTCCTCAACGACCTCAGCTGTGTGCTTATCCAACGACATTAGATTCAAAACAAGTTTCCCGTGGATTCTCTGATCCAAAATACGATATATCAAACAAAAGGTATTGAAGTATTCTATAAGATGTCCAAATTTCGTGGTCTAATTCAGAGTTTAAGTCTACTTACCAATCCAATATTCTTCCCGTCGCTCACTGACTACTTCGGAAACTATCTGAGTGTTCAAAATCAATTTCCCGTTAATTCCTTGATCCAAATAACAAACGGTTTGTACCATTAGAAAGCTATTTCAATCGTCTAAAACTTTGTCAACAATCACAAAGCCTGAATCTAGGTGGAAGGTTACTTACCGAGTCAATACTTTTTGACCTGCCTCCTTCTTCCTCTTTCCTCAATCCTCTCTTTCTTTTTCTGTTTCGATTCTGTGGCTTATCTCCTAAGCTTTCCATCTCTTCTATACCCTTCCTGAGCATAAGAAGGTAGCAGGTAAGTTAAGAGCAGATTGTTTCACCTCCTCTTTACTTCTAACTTAGATAAAAATGTGATTGGTCCTTGGTAAGTTATGGTCCAATCAGAATGCTCTAAATTCCAGCTCGTTTTTCACCTAATTCCTTTGATTTCTAACCAAACTTGTAGTTGACTTAGTTGTATTTTTATGTCTCTAGTTTCCAAATTGTATTCACTTGCATCATTTGGAGCCAAAATGAGAAAGTTATGGTAGTTTTACTACACAAGGGTCACTACTGTCCGAACTTGATCGACTATCTTGATGAAACTTGAAAATTCTCTGAATGAACTTTGTCGAACTTGTACCAACTTGTCAAGGAGATTAAATGACATCTAAATGCACTTTCAAAACTCATTCCTTCAAGTAGATAGCATAATACGACATCAACTGACCAATTCTCGAGGTTATCACAATTCTCCCCTACTTATGAAAATTAGTCCCCGAATTTACTAAAGGCATGACATACTTACCATGTTACTCGAACAGACACGGATACTTCTCTCGCACATCCTTCTCTAATTCCCATGTAGCTTTGGTAGGAGAATAATGTTGCCATCCTAGTTAAGTAAGTAAACCTTAGAGTAGGCCTAACAACTCAATCTCTATGGATCGACAAACCCGTACTTACTCATTGTTGCAATCTGCTACAATTCTACTACTGAATTGGCACATGCCATACCTTGTTAGCGCACGCCAGGTTATTCATCTGAGAGCTTTCTGCTCGTGCCAAGAAAAGTTGGCACACGCCCGAGCTTTGGGTTAGTTTGGTTGAACGTTGGCGCATGCCATACATAGTTGGCGTACGCCAGACTGACCCCTCACATGAATGACCGATTGTTTTGTTAAGTAAGTTTGAAGTAGAACTTTTAATGGAGGCATTAGCGGAATAAGCTTGTACCGGACCAGAACTGTTAAAAAAAGTGAAAAATCAATTGGCACCATTACCGGGGATTGAGACTTTAGACTCTCAATTCAGTTTACGAACTCAGATTAGTATATTTTTATTTTTATTTTTGGTTTACTTTTAGACTAAGTGACTTGTCTTGTTTGACAAGTTACTTGCATGCCATTAACCTGTTTTGCCAACATTTCTCTGTTGGAGATTGAAGAGGAAATAATGCAGTTAGAAAGGTCATTGCGGAAGGAGAGATGAGAGAAAGAAAGAATGGACCAAAGGCAAGAGCGTCAAGGGGTTGGAGTTCATGCCCCTAGATATTCTCTAATGGACCATGGGAGACCCACGTATGAAGGAGCCAAAATAAGAATCCAACAGCTAGCTGTTGAAGCTAATCACTTCAAAATTAAGCCGGTCATAATTCATATGCTTCAAGCTTCGGGTCAGTTCTATAGTTTGCCTAATGAAGATCCCAATGAACATCTGAGGAACTTCATGGAATTAGAATGATGCTGTTAAGATCAGAATGTTACCTTATACGTTAAGGGATAAGGCTAAACTTTGGTATAAGCAACTTAAGGGTACCCCAATAACCACATGGGAGCAATTGGCAAATGCTTTCCTTGACAAATATTTCCCCTACTTAATGACTAACAAGCTCGTTAAGGAGATCACCAACTTTGAACAATATGAAGGAGAGTCTTTGAGTGAAACTTGGGAGAGATTTAAGGGATTGAACGAAAATGCCCACACCATGGTTTGTCTGAGGAATCTCTACTTAAGACCTTTTATTTTAGCCTGTCGCCAACAACTATGGGAACTGTTGATTCAGCATCCAATGGAAATTTCCTGAGGAAGGAAAGGGATGAAGCCCACCATATTCTGGAAGAGCTGGCAGTAACAAATAGGATAATTACAAATGAGAGAAAAAAATAACCCATTAGAGAGTTAAAGGAGGTAAATGAGCGAAGCAAGAGAAGAGGAATGATTGAACTTGATGCTTCCTCATCTTTTGTAGCTCAGTTAGACTTGATGGCAAAGCAATTGCGTGATTTGACTCTAAACAAAGTTGATGTTGTTGCTTTACAATAGCATTGTGAAGCTTGCGGCAATGCTGGCCACGAGATTAGTCAATGTGCGATAATGAGCCAACCTACAGAGCAGGTCAACTTTGTGAGTGGTCAAGGACAAGGAGGAAATTGAATGGTAGACAATCCATATTCCTCTACATACAATCCTGGATGGAGAAATTACCCTAACTTCTCATAGAAAGATAGAAAAAATGATGATAGTATGGCGATCATTCCTGATAAAGGATTGCCTTTATGTGTCTTGCAACAAGGACCACCACCTGGTTTTCAACCACGTGAGTTCTTGGGAGAAAGAATGGTAGCACTTGAGGACAGATTTGACAAGGTTGAGAAATTCATCCAACAAACTAGAGAATCATCCAACAACCAAAGTCAAATCTTAAAGGCATTAGCAGCCCAAAAAGCAAGGCAGAACAATTTGGAACAATTTTTAAAAGGGCAAGCAACTGCCATGCGTAACATGGAAGTACAACTTGGGGAAATTGCAAAGACAAATGCACAAAGAGCATCTAGCTCTCTCCCAAGTTCTACTGAGGCAAATCCTCATGGACAAGTTAATGCAATCTCCTTGAGAAGTGGCAAGGAATTAGCTTTTCAAAAAGTTAAAGAAAAAGCTAAAGAGAGTAATGTGGAAAGTCCAAACAAGGATAAGGAGGTAGAATTTCTTAAGAATAATATCTCGTAAGAAGAAGTTGTGGAGAAAGAAGAAGTTTACGTACAACCACCACCAATGGTCCCCATTTTGCCTTATCCTCACAGGGTAAAGCAAAAATCAGGGATGGATGAAAAATTTGTACAAATAAGTGTCTCTTTCTTAGAGATGCTAGATCAAGTTCCACACTATGCCAAGTTTCTAAAGGAACTCGTCACTAAGAAGAGGAAGTGGGAGGATGGAGAAATAGTTACCCTCATGGCTAACTGTAGCTCTCTAATCTCACAGAATCTTCCGATGAAGTTAAAAGATCTAGGGAGTTTTACAATTCCTTGTTTCATTGGTGAGTGTATCCTTGAGTTCTGCAAGGAGAACATCTCTAGAATTGAGGATAAAGAACTAGAGAAAGAAGAGGAGGATATCGTGGAAGAAGTGAAGGAGGAAATTAACAAGAAAGGTCTACTAGAGGAGCTGTAAATTCACTTGAAATATCGTACTCCACCCTCAATTATAAAAGCTCCTTCCTTAGAACTGAAAGAGCTACCCTCGCATCTGAGATATGCATTCTTAATAAATGGAGAGAGATTTCCTATTATCATATCAAACAAGCTCACTAAGGAAGAAGAAGAGAAAGTTCTCACAGTTGTGAACAAACGGATTAAGGCTATTGTTTGGCAAATATTAGATATCAAGGGGATAAGTTCGGAAATTATGATGCACCACATTCACATGGAGGATGGAGCGAAGCCAAGAGTAGACCGACAAAGGAGACTTAATCCTAACATGAAGGAGGTTATTAAGAAGGAAGTGATAAAACTCCTCAAAGCTAGAATTATCTATCCGATCTCGAATAGTAAGTGGGTTAGCCCAATACATAGTATTCCCAAGAAAGGGGGAATGACTGTTGTGATCAATGAGGAAAGGGAGCTCATTCCAATAAGAACAGTGACCGGATGGAGAGTGTGCATCGATTATCGTAAATTGCATGCCGCCACACAGAAAGATCATTTCCCACTTCCATTCATTGATCAAATGTTGGAGAGGATAGTGGGGTATTCTTATTATTGCTTTTTGGATGGGTACTCTTATTATAACTAAATTGCAATATACCCCAAAGATTTAGAGAAGACATCTTTCACATGTCTCTTCGGCAATTTTTGATATCGCATAATGCCTTTTGGATTAAGTTGTGCCCTAGCAACATTCCAACGTTGTATGGAGTCTATCTTCTGGGAGATGAAAAAGATTATGGAAATCTTCATGGATGACTTCTCTATTTTCAGAGACTCGTTTGATCACTATCTTGACAGCCTAGACAAAGTATTGGAAAGATGTGAGGAAAAGAACCTTGTGCTTAATTGGGAAAAGTGCCATTTTATGGTAGACGAAGGAATAGTCATTGGGCATAAGATTTCTAGATCTGGAATGGAAGTAGATAGAGCTAATATAGAGGCGATAGAGAAAATGGATGCACCAACTACAGTTAAAAGAGTTAGAGCATTTTTGGGTCATGTCGGATTTTACAGAAGATTCATCAAGAACTTGTCTCTAATTGCTAAGCCTCTGACTAATTAGCTAGTTAAAGATGTATCCTTCAACTTTGATGAGTATTGTCTTAAGGCATTTGATGCTCTCAAGAAAGCTCTTATCATAGCTCCTGTGATTTCATCACCAGACTAGAAGCTTCTATTCAAAATGATGTGTGATGCAAGTGATATCACTTTGGGTTGTATGCTTGGGCAAAAGAAAGAGGGGAAACTCCATGTCATCTACTATGCTAGTAGAGTACTAGCAAGAGCTCAACTCAATTATACAACCACAGAGAAGGAGATGTTTGTGGTTGTTTACGCTTGTGATAAATTCAGACCATACTTGCTTGGTTCGAAAGTTATAATTTATACTGATCATGCAGCTTTGATTTATCTTTTCTCAAAGCAAGATGATAAAACTTGCTTGATGAGCTAGATTTTGTTACTCCAAGAATTCGACTTGTCCATTAAGGACAAGAAAGGAGCAAAAAAATGTTGTCGCAGATTATCTCTCAAGGCTAGAGAAAAGCGACAATATGGAGATTGAAGGGAATATTCAAGAAGAGTTTTTGGATGAAACTCTAATAACAATGAATAGAGTAGAAGCTCTCTGGTATGCAGATTATGCCAACTTTTTAGTTGGAGGAATTATTTCGACAGATCTGAGTTATCCCTAAAGGAAGAAATTTCTACGAGATGTTCAGATGTATGTGTAGGATGATCCATACCTTTTCAAGAGGTGTAGTGATGGGGTTCTTCGACATTGCATTGCCAGTTGGGAAGTAGCAAATATTTTAGAGCAATGCCATAATACTCCCTACTCAGGTCATTATGGAGCTTCATGAACCACATCTCGAGTCTTCGAATACAGATTCTATTGACCTTTCATCTTCAAGGATACACGTAGTTATGTTGAGTAGTGTGACCGCTGCCAAAGAACGGGAAATATCTCAAAGAGGAATGAGATGCCATTAGTTGGAATTTTAGAGATTGAGCTCTTTGACATTTGGGGATTGGACTTCATGGGTCCTTTCCTAACATCATATGGCAACAAGTATATCTTGGTAGGAGTAGACTATGTTTTAAAGTGGGTAGAAGCTTTGGCATCACCAATAAATGATGCTAGAGTGGTTATCCGATTTCTTAAGAACCTCTTCTCGAGATTTAGAGTGCCACGAGCGATAATCAGCGATGGTGGGTCATATTTCTATAACAAGCAATTTGAAGTCCTGCTAATAAGATATGGGGTAATGCACAAGGTCGCAATACCTTATCAACCCCAAACTAGCAGACAAGTTGAGCTTTCAAACCAAGAGCTCAAGAAAATCTTAGAAAAGATAGTTGGAACAGCAAGAAAAGATTGGTTGAACAAGCTTGATGATGCCTTATGGGCGTATTGAATGGCATTCGAAACACCAATAGGAATATTGCCTTATAGGCTTGTTTATGGCAAGGCATGTCATCTTCCAGTGGAGCTTGAGCATCGTGCATTTTGGGCAATCAAGACCCTTAATTATGATTATAAAAAGGATGGGGAGCGTAGAATTCTCCAACTTAAAGAGTTGGAGGAAATGTGTGACTTGGCATTCAAAATCTCAAGGCTTTACAAGGAGAGGACCAAGAGAAGACATGATACCCATATCATCAAGAAAGATTTTAAGGAGGGGCAACATATTCTTCTCTACAACTTGCGATTAAGAATCTTCCCCAGGAAACTCAAATCCAAGTGGAGCGGCCCATACCAGATTGTCAAAGTGTTCCCTTTTAGGGCACTAGATTTGCAAGATAGCAAGGGGGTAGTCTTTAGAGTCAACTGCCAAAGATGTAAAATTTATATTGGAGGGGCAACATTAATCGAGATGCGGAGGTGCAATCGATTTATGTGCCATCCAGTGCGTGAACATTTGGAACAAAGTAAGGCTATTTTACCTGCAGAGAATAAAGAACAGGATGTTTTGCTCTAAGTATATTCGTCTAGTGAGTGTCTTAGTTTCTAGTAAGATCTCGATTGACATATGTCTCATCATTCTCCATCGAGCACAAGAGACCCTGAGAATTGAGAGACAAGAAGACAATTTCTTGAGACACTCTAGAGGAACATCAAAGAGTGCCTACAAGAGGAGGATGAAGAGATTTGAGTTTTGTCCAAGGTGCAGAAAGTTAGAACATGATGGAGACTATAGCAAAAATAGCACTAACTCGCAAAATGAGTGTACCGTGCTACTACGTCACAACCCTATTAGGCTTAAAGCTGAAAAGGTTGCACTTAGAGGTAGTTCATCATGGTATGCCATTCGTGAGTTGTGTGAATTGCAAAAGTCAAAGTTGCACCTTTGACCTATGTAGATGGGGCGTCTGGTTTTCAAACTTTCTAGGAATGCAGCATACATAAAAGCCAAAAAAATTAGAATTAGCATGTTTCATTTCTTGCGTTTGTTATATTAGTTTTAGTGTGTATATCTTAAGTGTGAAATTTTTGCGGGGTGTACATAATTGGCGCACACCAAAGGATATGGCGCACGCCATGTCTTATGAATACAGAGATTCTGGTGCACGCTAGCCTTGCAAGAAAGGAGAAATTGGTGCACGCTAGTAGACCTAGCGTTTGCCTATTTTGGGTAAAGTAGTTTATAAAAGTCTCGGGCATGCACTATTTTTCATAAGTTTCCAAATTCCAAAAATTCCTGCCGTCCTAAACTTGCAAATTTCATAAGCCAAACCCTTCCCAACCATTTACACGAAAAATCCGACACCCAAAACACCTTTCCCAATGGTGGATTATACAGGATCTAGCCAGAGTCAACATGGAGATCTTAGGAAGCACATGAGGAACCTTTCATATTCTCTCACAGATTCTCCACTTCCTGAAATTCGCGTCTGCTATAACGCTCCCTTCACAATCTTCCATGATTGGGAGGGAGAGAGGTATCAAAAATTCTCACAACTTAATACCTTTAGTCTTTTTACAATTGATTGGGATGACATGAAGAGATTAGGGGTAGATAGACAGTTAAGGTCAGCTTTTAGGAAGTTCGGGTGGACATACTTTGAGACGAGGAGTATTATGGCTAGGCAGGAACTTGTTCTAGAGTTCTATTGCACGTTGCAGGTTGCAGCTAACAGATGATCATTTACTACATGTGTATTTTAGCATGGATGAAAGTGAGTTTAATACACTCTTTAGCCTTAAGGCTGGAGAAGGTGTATTAGACTTCACACCCACTAGTCAGGCCCATCAGGCATGGCATGAGATTATGGGTTTTAAGAGATACGAGTCAGGAAGGGCACCTAATGTGCTAATTAGAGAACCATATTTAGGCATCCTCCATCGTTTTATGACTCTGACCATTAGTGGTCAATGAGAAGAGTCTAAAGTCTTCTAATCTCAACTTTATGCCATTGACTGCCTATGCCATGACATCCCTTTTAGCACCTTTGCTATGATCATCGACTGCTTTACTAGATCCATTAGAGATAGGAAACCTAGGTATTTGTACATAGGGCATATTATTTCTCGCATTGCATGTTACCATTTTTTTGAGCAGTTTGTAGACTTCCGTGGATCAATTATGGAATCGGTGCCACTGAACATTGAGAAACTTAGCTATAGCAAACTGATCAAGAAGACAATGATTGATGGAGTGGAGGTTATCGAATACAAGCCTTGGGAGGAGAGACAGGGAGTCCAGATATGCCTTGGGGCACCAGTGCGCATGCCAGCACAGAGAGAGGAGGAACAATACCAACAGGCCCCAGCTCACCACGATGAAGTAGGGTCAAGTCATCGGGTGCCTGATTTGTAGGTAGAGATGCAGTTTTTACATGACAAGTTTACTACTTTACAAGTACAGCTACGTGGTCATAGAGAGCAACTTCATGGTTACGGTATGCAACTGCAAGACTACACAGTTAGCAACGCAGCAAGATGGGATCGCTAGTATGAGTACAATGCTTATATGAAGGCTGAGCTTAGAGCTCAGAGAGAGGAGCAGAGGGTGTTTTACGCCAACCAGAGAGCTCACCAGGTGCACTAGCAAGAGTATTACGAATAGCAGCATGTTGAGTGGATGCGCACCTGGACAGAAAACTTTGGCAGCGGCTTCACATTCCCACCACCTCCTCCAGCTTCAGATGATTGATAGGGAGCTCCTATTTCCATAATTTGTTATTTTTCTTTATTTGTCTTCTTGGTTTGTGTATTTTCATGTATTTTGATTCTGTTTTTGAGTTTATGTGTTTGTAACTCATTTAATGTTGTTTTGTGTTTCTACAAGTTGATCCTATTAGGCTTAAAGCTGAAAAGGTCACAAGTAGGTAGATTACATGAAACGCCATTAGTGAGTTTGTTATGTTGCATATTTATTTGTATTTTCTTTGTGTCTATGCATATTTTGTATTTAGGTGTTTATTAGTATCTTAGACACCTTGAGGACAATGTGTCATTCAAGTGTGGGGGAGGGTTCCTTCTAGGAATCTTCCTTTTAGGTTGTTTAGTATGTTATCATGTTAGGTTGTTTTGTTTAGGTTTAGACTTAGCATGAATTTTTCAAAAATTTGATCACCCTCAAAAATTTTCAACTTATGTTAGAATTTTATCATTTTCTTAGTTAGGATTTAATTCGAGCATAAAGCCTAGGAATTGGTAGAAATCTTACACTCTATTGTTTAGATTATTGGTTTTACTATGTAGACTAGACTAGAGGGTTGATGAGTGAACCTTGTGAGTATTTGAGCCGAAGGAAGAGACATCCATCTCTATATTTTTCATGAGGTGCATACTAAAGTCAGTTGATCGAGGTATCCTACTAGTACTTATCATAGTCTTGGTTGTGTAGAAGTTAGTGATAGGATGGGGGCATTCTTTGACATTGAGCCTAGAGCCTTAGAGACAAAATGCCCTTACATATCCATTGTTTTAACCATTTGAGCTGAGCCTTTTTCTTGATCTTAGATTAGGAAGCCAACTACAAACTGATCCATCTTCTTTACCTTTGATCATCCAATTCGAGGACTTATAGGTTTGCATGTGTATTGGGTTTAGTTTGTAGCTTTGACTTGGTTTGGTTTATGTTCTTTGGGATGTTGTAGTATGGCCGTGTTAGAAGCAAAGTTTTTGCCTAGAACGTGCTAAGTATGTATAGTTTTTTGAACTTTGTGAATGTATGATATACAAGTTAATAAAAAAAGAATGTGAATTTGAATAAGGCATGCTTTCTAGTAAAGACTCGTGCTTCTTGGTCTTAGGACATTGGGTTATTAGGGGAGTGTGTTTATGTTATCTTTTGTGAGGATGTTTAGATTAGACGAGTTATTAGTTACATTTGTGACATGTCCTCGAATTGAGTAGTTTAGCCAATATCCACATATTTTACCTTACCTGATCCTTAGCTCCATTACAACTCGATGAAAAGACCCCTCGATCATTAGCAACCATTGTGACTTTTAGATAATGCTAAGTAGGGCATAGGATGCTTTGAGTATATTGACTTGTGTGCGAGTGATAGGAAGTTAACTACATTGATCATATGAGTAAAACACTTGTCTATCTTCGTGAGGTCAATCTTCTAGTGTCTTTTTTGTAGACTTAACACTTGTTTAAATAATTGAGTGCTAAGATGCCTACTAGTTCGTTGTGCTTTATGTTATAGATTAATGAACTAACTTAGATTATGATTTGATTGTGATGCAAGCTAATGTTTTTAGGGAAGTTAAGTGTTGATCCATTCATGCCATGTCTTGACCTTGTTATGTGTTTGTTTGTTCTTCTTTGATTTTTTTTAAGGTTGTTTTTCGCATTTTGAGTTTTTGCTTGGGGACAAGCAAAGATTAAAGTGTGGGGGTGTGATGAGTGTTAAATACACTCATTATTCATGTCGTTTTATTAGGTTGTTCTTAGTGTTTTAGGATGATTTAGTTGTGTTTTAGTTGTCATAGTTTTAGTTTTCGTTCATTGTGTGTTTATGTTGAGTTTATCGTTTTTCATTGAGTTTTCTTATTTTTAGGAGCTTATTCAAGGTGAAGTGGAGTACAATCGAACAGACACGTGAAGGTATGGAGGAGAAGGAAGTTGCGATGCCAAGGAGTGCTTAACACAAGAAGCTGGCGCATGCCAACCCTTTATGGCGCACACCAAGTAGCCATTACTCAAACGACCATTCACTCAGACAACCAAATGTACTCGAAGATGGAAATCGCGAAGACCTGGCGCACACCACATAAAGCTGGCGCACGCTAGACCAGTCTGACAAAAGTAAAATAATCTGAGTGTTGGACAAACAAAATGCCAAGATTTCACAAGGGCGGCTTAGAGCTTTCGAGAAGGAAGGAGACAAGTTGCTGACTCCTTTTTAGATATTTTAGGGTAGATATTTTTGTTAGATAAGTTAGATTAGATATTTAGTTTACTATTACATTAGTTAGTTAGTATATAGGCTAGTTTTGCTTTGCAAAACAAAAAAAAGACAAGAAGTGCAAGAGAGAGGCACGAAATAGAAAAAACACCAAACTCTCTCTGTTCTTGGACATGGAAGTGAAGGCATGAAAGCTTGAAGATCTTAGTTAAGCTTTCTTTCATTTGCTCTTCCTTATGTAAATAAAGTAGTATGTTGTTTATTATCTAGTATGTTTGAGTAGTTTGATGTGAGTTTTGTACCTTATTGCCTTATTTGTAGCCATGGTTTAGAGGGTTAAAATATGTAGGAACATGTTCTTATTAACGAGTTTATTGCCATGCTTCAACTTGCTTGATCACCATGTTGTTGTACTTAGTCAAATCTTGAGAGCGAAAGGAGATAGGTTTCATAGAGAGGTTAGTTTAATGATTAGTTGCTTTGAAAGAAGAGAAATCTTCCTTAGTTACTGATTGTGCATTAAGTGATATGCATAGTTGGTTTTTAACTTAGTTTAGTTGGTTGGTAGAGTCGAAAGAACATATCTAACCTTCTAAACTTGGTTAAGGATCAATTTAGATCTTTCTAGCACGAAAGTGTAGATTGATTGCCTTTAAAATACTCGTACCATGTCACATGCTTTGTTTACTCTCTGAAACGCTTGGTTACATTGGCTTTTAAGGTACTTAGCTCACTTTTAGCTTGTGTGTTGTTGACAATCTGTTTTATACCCAAAACTATCTATATGTTAGTTCTTATGCTCTTTTTGTTTGATGTTTAAGACTTAAGTTCACTTGAGTTCAACAACATACTTCATAATCCGATCCTAGTTAAGTAAGTAAACCTTAGAGTAGGCCTAACAACTCAATCTCTGTGGATCGACAAACCCGTACTTACTCATTATTATAATCTGCTACAATTCGGCTACTGAATTGGCGCATGCCATACCTTGTTGGCGCACGCCAGGTAATTCATTCGAGAGCTTTTTGGTCGTGCCAAGAAAAGTTGGCGTGCACCTGTGCTTCGAGTTAGTTTGGTTGAATGTTGGCGCACGCCATACATAGTTGGCATATGCCAGACTGACCCCTCGCATGAATGATCAGCATAGCTCGGCTCTAATGGACAACTGACGAAAAGAAATTTTGGCGAAAATGGAGGCGATGTTGGATTCTTGGTCCCGACCCGTCACGGAGACCGACTTGGGTTCGACGGAACAAACTACATCGGAGGCCAACTTGGGTCCATTTCAGCAAACCGCAAGAAAGATTTGTGATCAAGAATTTGGTCAAGAAGTGGAGGAAGTACATCACGAGCCTGTGAAAGAGTTCTTAGAGGAGTTCTTGAATGAATGGGTCTCCGAAATCCATCAAAATGAGGTAAATTCTTTCTTGTCTCGAATGGGTTTTTCGAGTCTTCCTTCCTTCTCGGGTGTTAACCCGGTAGATTGGATTAACGGCAGTGAAGTATATTTCGATGTTTACCCATCTATGAACATTTATCAGTTTAGTCTAGTGAATGATTTGTTGGTCGGTAGGGCTAAAAAGTGGGCTGCATCGTGATCTTTTGATGGCAACTATGATGATTATTGGAACGAGTTTGCAGATGCTTTGTGTGAGCATTTTGGGAATAAAGAGCAACTTGATAATGTTGAGAATTCTGTTGTTGAAAAACTTTGTGACTTTGAAGGAGAAAATCAAGTGGGTTCGAAGGAAAAATCTAGTTTAGGATGTGAGGTTAATGAGCTAGTCATACAAGATGTTATGGTGAACGCTTATGGACAAGCTGGTGACTCGATTAAGCAAAATTTTGAGTCGAATGAGCAATTGGCGAATGTTGATGCCGAAGAGCAAGTGGATAATGATGGAAGTGAAATGGGTCCTAAAATTGATACGAAGTCAGATGCGGTTCAGGTAGTGCATCAAGAACACGAGCTTCCTAGTTTCAATGTGGGTTTGAAAGATTGTATGGATATGGATTTGGAATCGGAGGTTTGTGAGTTGGTCGTTCAAGATATTGTAGTGGATGCTGATTTGGATCTCGATCCCTTTTATGTCAAATCAAAGCCACCAGATGATTATCGAACAACTAAAATGGTGGACATTGATGTTCCTAAAAGGGGAAACTTTGAAGATGTAAATGATGCAGCAGATGGCAAAATATTTTGTGCAGCAGATTTTTCGGATGAGTGTGCTTATTGGATTGTAGTAGGGAAGTTGATCAATGGAGATGACATGATTTCAAGTCTTCTGAAGGAGCTCGTATGACAGGTTTGGCCTAAATGGAGGACGAAGGAAGTATGTAGCTATCTATCGACACTTCCTGGCTTAAGCAAGCTCAATATAATGCATACTAAAGTGGAAAGTATGACTATTGACTCGGTTTATAATGGAGCTAATACTGTTATAGTTTTGCTACAGAAAAATTTGGATTCGCATCACCAATTAGACGATTCTGTTTGTATGATTGAGTGGTTAAAGGAATGTGGTGAGGATGTGGTTAAAGAGGCAGTTACGCAAGAAAATACATGCATTAATCTTGTTGCTTACAATGACATATATGTGGAAATCAGATCCTTGGAGCATTGGTTGTATACGTTATCTTTGGACATGGGACAGATTGCAATTAACATAGTGGAGCTTCAAGTTGCAGTTGAGAATAGCTACTATCAATTACCTAGAGTGTTCGCTGTTTAAGTATTCAAAATGCATATAATCAAGGATGAGGCGCTTCTCATTGAGTTAAATGTCGTAGCCTATTATAAGTTCATCGAGCAATTCTGCGAATGCATCTTAAGCAACCTCGCTGTAATGGACAAGCAGAAGGAATGCCAGGATACATGTAAAAAAGCTGTGCAGTCCTTGGTGTATGCTACTGCGAGAATTGTCGAGTTTTCGAAGTTGTGCGATCTTCGCTCTCTATTTTCTCAGAAATATGGAAGCTCCATTGAGCTGTTCATTAATAAAGAGTTTATTGGGAAGTCAAAGCTACAGCTTCCTTTAAAGGAGGTGAAGGTTCAGCTGATGGGCGATGTTGCCAAAGAGTTGTCTGTGAATTGGAGCTCTGACTCTGTTGAGCAGAAACTATTTTAGCAGCAAGTTGAAGAAGCCAAAGAGAATTCATTACCAGAGAGCCGAAGCATTCATAAAGGTGTTCTTGCTGATGGTTCACCGGTGTTGTCCAAGAGGTATCTTGCTGCTGGTTCACCGGTGTTGTCCAAGAGGGACCAAAGCCATATACAGAATGATCACGGGTACGACTGTCAAAGTGAGAATAAAGATGGCCATGTGAGAAGAGAAATTGAGTTGTTCAGATTGAATGCAAGGCTTGGCTTTGCTAAGGGAGTTCAGTGGTTACAGTCAGAGATAATGAACATCGAACTCTTGCTTCCTGCAAAATTGCAGTGTTATACAAGTTCCTTCTCAGCTGGAACTCTTACAGATGCAGACCTAGCAATTCTTCAAAGTTGTGTAGTGATAGACTGGTTTCATATGGATCTTCTGTTTGGATTGGTTCGGGTGATATTCATGTCTCGGCAGTTGATGCTTGTATTCTATCAACACAAAAACCAGCATCATTTTTGGGAATTTTGGCCCCGATGGTAGTTTCAATTTACTAATCACACCGTCAACAAGAGGTTGCGTTAAGGCATGACCAATATGCAAACTCGAGTTAATGAGTTCGACGTGCCTTGAACCTTGAGGACAAGGTTCTTAAAGGAGGGAGTAATGTCACAATTCAGGACTTAAGTGACATTAATAGATAATAGGAATCACTATCATGTAATAGCTCAAGGTATAAATAGTAGACCATAAAAATTGAATGGGAGAATCGACATTTTACATCAATTTGATTCTATCCTTCTTCCTCATTTCTCTCTCTCTCTTTCCTTTCTCTGCAACTCCTCTGCCTCTCTTCTCTATTCTTTTCTATTCCACCCTTAACTCCCAAATTCTTCTCAAATTCTTCCCAATTTCTATCAACCCTAAATCCCAATTCAATTGGGTTCATGACAATTGTGTTAAGTAGATTTAAAATAGAACTTTTAACATAGGCACTAGCTGAACAAGCTTATGCCAGACCAGAACTGTTAGAAAAAGTGTGAAATCAGTATTGCCCCTTCTTCTAACTACCAGGGATATCCAAATGGCCAAACAGATCTCCGTTCACAAACAACAGAAGCTAGTGTACAAATGTAAACTGGCCATGGCTTACAAATATAGACTAGTGATATCCTCAAAAATATGAGCTCATAGACTAACATCTCAGGTTAGTACGGGAAGCCTATTCATTTCTCTCACAAAATACATATCTTATTAGACAAATGACCCAACATTCCATAATCATAATCATCAGATAAAACAAATCAGTCCCGAGCTAGCACTCTAGCCGGCTGTTCACAAATGTCACATGCCTCATAACACAATCACAAATATGTCCAAACGTATCACAGACCAAACCATATGCATGTGACGTACATAATCATGTTCTGAAACATACATATATCAAACACAACCAAATTTATCATGTACTATTAACTTACACAGACAAAAGTCGGTTAATAGCGCTGAATTCTGAATCCAAAACTCCTTCCACCCTAAGCACCTCCAATCTTAGAAAATTCTGTATAAATATATACAACCACATATTGAGGTTAGCTCTTGATTTCCAAAACTAATTCACCTCAACACTTCATAACGACCGACTTAGGTCCATTCGTAATCATTCATCATAAATTCATCCAAATACAACCAATAGCTCAAATCCTTTAAACACTTGATTCCTTATCAAGTACCAACATGCATATACTCTGTACTCAAGTTACACATGCTCAAAATGCACATAACAATCTGTTTTCACCAACCCAACCTCAACGAAGCTCATCGTGAGCTCAATCGCAAATACTCATCAGAAATACACCAAACGTGTCAAAAATAGCCAAGAAATCACTTCAATTTAACTCCTCTTCATTTTCTTGAAAACTCAGACTCTCACAATTAACCTCAGTTTTACAATATTCAATTTATCAAATTTCCCTCTTTAAACTCGTGCAACTAAGAACACAGCCAGCAGTCCGAACTTCCAAAGGGCACACAGAATGTTTCCCTCAACCAAATCACACATGATACATATTCAGAAACCTTATCAAGTCTTCTACAATCGATTTCAGAACATCCAACCTAAATTCGGAGCCTAAATATGCTTACCAATCATGTTTTCCTCGACGACCTTAGCTGTATGCTTATCCAACAACATCAGATTCAAAATACATTTCCCATCGATTCTCTGATCTAAAATCCACATACAATATATCAAATGAAAGGTATTGAAGTCTTCTATTAGCTGTCCAAATTTTGTGGTCTAATGCAGAGTTTAACTCTACTTACCAATCCAATCTTCTTCCTATCGCTCAGTGACTACTTCAGAAATTGTCTGAGTGTTCAAAATCGATTTCCCATTGACTTCTTGATCTAAATAACAAACGGTTTGTACCATTAGAAAGCTATTTCAATTGTCTAAAATTCATCAACAATCACAAAGCTTGAATCTGGGTGGAATGTCACTTACCGAGTCAATACTTTTTGACCTGCCTACTTCTTCCTCTTTCCTTAATCCTCTCTTTCTTTTTCTGTTTCGATTTTGTGGCTTATCTCCTGAGCTTCCCACATCTTCTATACCCTTCCTGAGCATAAGAATGCAGCAGGTAAGTCAGGAGCAGCTTGTTTCACCTCCTCTTTACTTCTAACTTAGGTAAAAATGTGATTGATCCTTGGTAAGTTATGGTCCAATCAGAATTCTCTAACTTCCAGCTCGTTTTTCACCTAGTTCCTTTGATTTCTTACCAAACTTGTAGATGACTTAGTTGTAGGTTTATATCTCTAGTTTCCAAATTGTATTCACTTGTGTCATTTGAAGCCAAAATAAGAAAGTTATGCAGTTTTACTACACAAGGGTCACTGCTGTCCGAACTTGATCGACTATCTTGACGAAACTTGAAAATTCTCTTAATGAACTTTGTCAAACTTGTACCAACTTGTCAAGGAGATTAAATGACATCTAAATGCACTTTCAAAACTCATTCCTTCAAGTAGATAGCATAATACGATATCAACCGACCAATTCTCGAGGTTATCACAGAAAACAACTCAGAATTAGTGCAGGAATCTGAAGGGGAAGTGGCTGATATTGAACTAATTGAGCAGGTGTCATGGATAGGCATAGGAGAATCACTTCAACTGGAGAACACACAATGGTTAAAGCTCCAAGCATCTATCATCACACCACTGGAGTTAGAGCTCAAGCCACTCCCAGGGCACCTCAAATATGCTTATCTACACGAAGGTGATAAGCTTCCTGTCATTATCTCTGCCTTTTTGACTTTGAAACAAAGAAGAATAGCTCCTAGAGGTGATTGGAAGGAATAAAGAAGCACTAAGGTGGACACTTGGCGATGTAAAGGGCATTAGTCCCTCCCTCTACCAGCACAAGATCATTCTAGAGGAGTACTTTACACCATCAGTGGAAGCTCAGCGAAGACTTAATCCAAAGCTGAAAGAGGTAGTGCAGGAAGATGATCAAGTGGTTAGATGCCAACATTATCTACCCAATCTTAGACTCTAAGTGGGTAAGTCTTACCCAATGTATGCCAAAGAAAGGAAGGATTACTGTTGTACCCAATAAAAATAATAAGCTGATCCCTACACGGGTAGTCGTCGATCATCGAGTCTACATTAATTTTTGAAAATTGAACAAGGCCACCAGGAAGGATCATTTTCCATTATCCTTCATTGATTAGATGTTGGATAGATTAGCAGGTCATGCCTACTACTACTTTTTGGATGGTTATTCCGGTTATCTTTAACGAATTCACTTTCCTTCGTAAACATTCTACTGTAATTCTACTTGATAATGGACGATCGATCGTTTGTCAGATCTTCTTGGCGTACGCCAGAAATGGGTGGCGTGTGCCACCCCTAGACCAGCCCGAAGCTCTGGCACACGCCAAAGCACCTAGCATGAACATAAAGCTAACGGACTAACAAACCTGGCGTGCACCAATAAGGATGGCGTACGCCAATAAGGATGGCGTGCGCCAGTTCAGCAGCTGAGTTGTAGCGAATTGCAAATAGAGTAAGTAGGGTTGTCGATCCATAAAGATTGAGGTGTTAGGCCTACTCTAGGGTTTACTTACATAACTAGGATCAGATTATGAAGTTTGTAGTTGAACTCAAGTGATCTAAAGTCTCAAACATCAAGCATCAAGCAAGGTTTCGCATCTTGCTTTGAGAAAAGATATCTCAAAGCTGCATGGTCAGTGTAGATTATAACTTTCGAACCAAGCAAGTACGGTCTGAATTTGTCATATGCGTAAACAACCGTAAACATTTCTTTCTCTGTGGTTGTATAATTGAGTTGAGCTCCTGCCAATACTCTATTAGCATAGTAGATGACATGGAGCTTTCCCTCTTTCTTCTGTCCAAGCACACACCCTAAAGTTAGATCACTCACGTCATATATCATTTCGAATGGAAGTTTTTAGTCTAGTGATGAAATCACTGGAGCTATGATAAGAGCTTTCTTAAGAGCATCAAATGCCTTAAGGCAGTGCTCATCAAAGTTGAAGGATACTTCCTTGACCAGCAAATTTGTTAGAGGCTTAGCAATTAGAGAGAAGTTCTTGATGAATCTTCTGTAAAATCCAGGATGACCCAGAAATGCTCTAACTCCTTTAACGGTAGTTGGTGCATACATTTTCTCTATCGCTTCAGTCTTAGGTCTATCTACTTCCATACCAGCTCTAGAAATCTTGTGCTTTAGGACTATTCCTTCATCTACCATAAAATGGCACTTTTCCCAATTGAGCACAAGGTTATTTTTCTCACATCTCTTCAATACTTTGTCTAGGTTGTCAAGACAATGATCAAATGACTCTCCAAAAATAGAGAAGTCGTCCATGAAGATTTCCATAATTTTCTCGTTCATCTCCCAAAAGATAGACTCCATGCAATGTTGAAATGTTGCTGGGGGGCACAACTTAATCCAAAAGGCATTTGGCGATATGCAAAAATGCCGAAGGGACAGGTGAAAGATGTCTTCTCTTGATCTCTGGGGTATATTGCAATTTGGTTGTAACCCGAGTAACCATCCAAAAAGTAATAATAAGAATACCCCGCTATCCACTACAACATTTGATAATTGAATGGAAGTAGGAAATGATCTTTGCATGTGGCATCATCCAATTTATGGTAATCGATGCACACTCTCCATCTAGTCACAGTTCTTGTTAGAATGAGCTCGCCTTCCTTGTTGATCACATCTGTCATTCCCTTTTTCTTGGGAACACAATGGATTGGGCTAACCCATTCACTATCCAAGATCGGATAGATAATTCTGGTTTCGAGGAGTTTTATCACTTCTTTCATAACAACCTCTTTCAAGTTAGGATTAAGTCTCCTTTATCGATCTACTCTTGGCCTTACTCCATCCTTCATGTGAATGTGGTGCATCACAATTTTCGGGCTTATACCCTTGATATCGGATATTTGCCAAGCAATGGCCTTAATTTGTTTATTCACAACTATGTGCACTTTCTCTTCTTCTTCCTTAGTGAGCTTATTCGATATAATAATCAATAATCTCCCTCCATCTATTAAGAACGCATATCTTAGATGCGAGGGTAGCTCTTTCAGTTCTAAGGAAAGAGCTTTTACAATAGAGGGTGGAGTACGATATTTCAAGTGAATTTTGACCTCCCCAAGTAGAACTTTCTTGTCAATTTCCTCCTTAATTTCTTCCACAATATCCTCCTCTTCTCTCTCTAGCTCTTTATCCTCAATTCTAGAGATTTTCTCATTGCAAAACTCGAGGATACACTCATCTACTATATCAATTTTCATGCACATCCCTTCATCAAGAGGATGGCACATAACACTTGTCATGTTAAACTCAACCTTCTTGTCTCCAATTCTGAGCACCAATTTGCCATTATGCACATCTACCAATGTATGTGCAGTGTTGAGGAAGGGTTTACCGTAAATCAGTGGACAGTTCTTGTCCTCAGTGAAATCCAGAACCACAAAGTCAACTGGGAAGATGAACTTATCAATCTTCACCAGGACATCCTCAACCACACCGAATGGTTTCTTAATTGTTTGGTCTGCCAACTAGAAAAGCATGGAAGTTGATTTAACTTTACACAAACCTAGTTTTTGAAATGTAGACAAAGGCACCAAGTTGATACTTACGCCTAAATCACAAAGACATTTTGGAAACTCAGTTTCACCAATGAAACAGGAAATTGTAAAACTCCCGGAATTTTTTAGCTTTATCAGAAGATTCTTTGAGATTAGAGAGCTACAATTTGCCGTAAGGGTAATTGTCTCTCCATCTTTCCATTTCCTCTTCGTAGTGATGAGTTCCTTTAGAAAGTTGGCATAGTGTGGTACTTGATCTAGCATCTCTAGGAAAGAGACGCTAATCTAAACGTTCTTCATTTTCTCCATGAAACGGAGAAATTTTTCATCCATCCCCGACTTTCTCTTTATCCTCTAAGGATAAGGAAGAATGGGTACTATTGGTGGTGGTGGTACGTAAATTTCTTCTTCCTCCGCAACTTCTTCTTGCGGGACTTTACCTTCAGAACTTTTTCCTCCTTATCCTTGTTTAGACTTTCCACAACACTCTCCTTAGCCTTCTCTTTGACTTTTTGAGAAGCTAATTCCTTGCCACTTCTTAAGGTGATTGCATTAACTTGCCCTCGAAGATTTATCTCAGTAGAACTTGGGAGAGAGCCAGATGCTCTATGTGCATTTGTCTTTGCAATTTCCCTAAGTTGTACTTCCATGTTACGCATGGCAGTAGCTTGCCCTTTAAAAAACTGTTCTAAATTGTTATGCCATGCTTCCTGGGCCGCTAACACCTTCAAGATTTGACTTTGGTTGTTGGATGAGTCTCCCATTTGTTGGATGAACTTCTCAACCTTGTCAAATTTGTCCTTAAATGCTACCATTCTTTCTCCCAAGAACCCACATGGTTGAAAACCAGGTGGTCCTTGTTGTGAGACACGTAAAGGTTATCCTTTATCAGGAATGATCGCTATACTGTCATCGTGGTTTCTATCTTTCCATGTGAAGTTAGGGTGGTTTCTCCAACCATTCGATTTCCTTCTTGTCCTTGACCACTCACAAAGTTGACCTGTTCTGTAGGTTGGCTTATCATCGCACATTGACTAATCTTGTGGCCAGAGTTGCCACAGGCTTCGCAATGCTAATGTAAAGCAACAGCATCAACTTTGTTTAGAGTCAAATCGCGCAATTGCTTTGCCATCAAGTCTAATTGTGCTTAAAAAGATGAGGGAGAATCAAGTTCAATAATTCCTCTTCTCTCACTCCGCTCAGTTACCTCCCTTAACTCTCTAATGGCTTATTTCTTTCTCTCATTTGTGATTATCCTGTTTGTTGCTGCCAACTCTTCTAGAATATGGTGGGCTTCATCCCTTTTCTTTCTTAGGAAGTTTTCATTGAATGTAGAATCAACGTTTCTCATAGTTGTTAGCAATAGGCTAAAATAAAAAGTCTTAAGAAGAGACTCCTCAGACAAACCATGGTGCAGGCATTTTCGTTGCAATTCCTTAAATCTCTCCCATGTTTCACTCAAAGACTCTCCTTCATATTGTTCAAAGTTTGTTATCTCCTTAACGAGCTTGTTAGTCTTTGAGTAGAGGAAATATTTGTCAAGGAAAGCATTTGCTAATTGCTCCCACGTGGTTATTGGAGTACCCTTAAGTTACTTATACCACAACTTAGCCTATCCCTTAACGTATAAGGAAACATTCTAATCTTAACAGCATCATCAGACGCTCCAAGATACTTAAAATTATCAGCTAATTCTATGAAGTTCCCTTGATGTTCATTGGGATCATTATTAGGTAAACCATAGAACTGACCCGAAACTTGAAGCATATGAATTATGGCCGGCTTAATTTCAAAGTGGTTAGCTTCAACAGCTGGCCGTTAGATTCCAGTTTTTGCTCCTTTGTATGTCGATCTCCTATGGTCCATTAGAGAATGTCTAGGGGCATGTACTCCAGCCTCTTGACCCTCTTGCCTTTGGTCAATTCTTTCTTTTTCTCGTCTCTCCCTACGCACTAACCTTTCTAATCGCGTTATTTCTTCTTCAATCTCCAATGGAGAAATATTGGTTGAATGGGTTAATGGCATGCATGTAACTTGTCAAGCAAGACATGTTACTTGGTCAAAAAGTAAATGAAAAATAAATAAAAATAAAAATAAAAATAAAAAATATACTAATATATACTGATCCGAGTTTGTAAACCGAATTGAGAGTCTTAATTCTCAATCCCCGGCAATGGCGCCAATTTGACAAATTTGATTTCCTATGTAAATGTTCTACCATAATTCTACTTCATAATGGACGATCGGTCGTTTGTTAGATCTTCCTGGCGTACGCCAGAAATGGGTGGCATGCACCACCCCTAGACAAACCCAAAGCTCTGGCACACGCCAAAACACCTAGTGCAAACAAAAAGCTAACGGACTAACAAACCTGACACGCGCCAAGAAGGATGGTGTGCACCTGTTTAGTAGCAGAGTTGCAGCGAATTGCAAATAGAGTAAGTAGGGTTGTCGATCCACAGAGATTGAGGTGCTAGGCCCACTCTAGGGTTTACTTACTTAACTAGGATCAGATTATGAAATTTGTAGTTGAACTCAAGTGATTTAAAGTCTCAAACATCAAGCATCAAGAGCATAAGAACAAGCACTGAGATAGTTTATATCATAAAATAGATTATCAACAACTAAAAAGCTAAAAGCGAGCTAAGTACCTTAAAAACCATTATAACCAAGTGATTCAGGGGGTATACGAAGGATGTGACATGGTACGAGTATTTCAAAGGCAATCAATCTACACTTTCGCGCTAGAAAGATCTAAATTGACCCTTAACCAAGCTTAGAAGGTTAGATATGTTCTTTTGACCCCACCAACCAACTAAACTCAATCAAGAACCAACTATACATATCACTCAAAGCACAATCAGTAACTAAGGAAGATTTATCTTCTATCAAAGTAACAGATCATCCAACTAACATTTCTATTAAACCTATCTCCTTTCGGTCTCAAGATTTGACTAAGTATAATAACTTGGTGATCAAACAAGTCAAAGCATGGAATGAAATTCGTTAATAAGAACATGTTCCTAACATATTAATCCCTCTAAAATGTGGCTACATACAAGGCATTAAGGCACAAAACTCACAACAAACTACTCACACATATTTATATAAACACAAAGCATTAACATAGAAAAAGAGTAAAAGGGATGGAGACTTATCAAGACTCCAAGTCCCCCTCTTCAAGTCCACGTTCTTCTACCAAAAAACAATATTTACATCTATTTTTGGGCCAAAGTTATGGTCTCCTTTGGTCCACTTTGTCCTCAGTTGCTTACAAAGCAAAACTAGCATATATACTAAGTAACTAATAGAATAGTAAACTAAATATCTAACATAACTTATCTACTAAAATATCTAACCTAAAAATATCTAAAAAGAGTCAGCCATTGTCCCCCTTTCCTTTAGAAAGCTTTAAGCCGCTGATGAGTATGAAAACACTAATCTTTTGTGTGTGTTTTTAGAGTCTTTTTGCTTTTGTTTCTTTTGTTAGTATAGGAAATACATGGTATTAGTGTGAATATCGTGAATTGTCCATTTTCATGACGTCTTTTGAGTTTTATTGTGTTTTCCTTGGTTTCATAGGTTTTGGAGTGCTAAATGGAGGTTTTGGATGTGCCATACTTCATCGAACGCAATCGGGCGTGCTGGGGAAGGAAGGACAAACAACTATGGGCCGTGGGCTTTTGATGGGGATTGACCTCTCGTGACTAAAACGGCTATAACTTTCGCATACAGAGTCCAATCGAGGCATGTGAAGTGGCGTTGGAAAGAAGACATCCAGGGCTACAACTTCTAACTAAGGGTCTTTGTCCATTTCGGAGTCTAAGAGGGTCAAAAACTATGTTCACAATCGGAGTCCGAATCTGGCAATTTTCCACCCGATTGGGCCGAACTTGGAGGCAAAATTTGGGCCCAAGTTGAGTGCCTTAGCCCAAATTCCGTGGCAGCCACTTGAGGAAGAAATTAGAGATTTGACAAGGCTTATGACAAGTTAGATATTTTGGAAGATTTGTATTAAGGAGTTAACTAGATAAGACTTCATTTTTACTATTTACTCCACTCACTTATCTTTGTAATAAAAAACTTGAAGATTTGCTTGAGAGCTTTTGAAGAAAGAAGAACTTGAAGAACACTTCTTGAGTTTTCTCTCCTCTTAACTCTTCTAATATTTCTATGTTTAATTTACTTATGTTAAATAAAATATTTAGTTTGTTCATAGCTATGTGTGAGTAGTAGTTTTGTGGGTTTGGTGCTTATATGATTTCTAACTAGCTAATGATCTAAAAGGGGGAGTTTTAATGCTTATTATTGTGTTCTAATCAATAATCTTAATGCTTGGTTTTGCTTGATCACCATTATCATGATTATATTTGATTTAAATATCCGAGAGGAATTGAGATTGAATGATTGATTGATTAGATGATTAATGACCTTATGATGAGAGATCTCATGAGAAATTAGTTATCCAAAGGGTTATGCATATAGTTGGTAATTGATATGACTAAATGAGTTTTTAGAGGCGAGAGCACATGTAACTCATTAAAACCGTGTTAAGAATCAATTTAGACGATTTATTGTGAGAGCATGAATTTGTTGCCTTAGAAACACTCGGATCACAATTGAACTTTGTAACCCTCTTGTATCATTATGTTATTTGGATTGTTATAAGTACCTAGCCCATTTCTCTTAATTTGTTAGAATCATTATAATTCGTAATCGTGACTTATGCCTTTGATTGAAGTACTTAAATCGTGACATGTGCTTTTGATTGAAGTGTATATTGTGTTTTGGAAATTGATAGTGTCTCTTGTAGTTAGGTGTCAATTAGTTACACTTAGAGTTAAGAGTCATCATCACCAATATCCAAACCATTTAGTCCTAAACAAGTAGTCTAGTCGAGTTAGCGGCTTATAACCAAGTCCTTGTGGGATAACATTCCCGTACTTATCTTTACTGCAAGGAAGGAGACACGTAAAAATCCTTCTCATCAATTGGCACCGTTGCCGGGGACTTGAGGAATAAACATTGAGTTTAGCTTGAAAACTTGGATTAGGACATTATTTTTCTTAGGTTATGTTATGTTGCTTGGGTACAACTAGTGTTTGCATGCCCTCAACTCGATCCACAACCACTCCTCCTTTGTTTCTTGACGCGGACATAGTTAGGATAGAGAGGTTGTTACGACGACAAAGAAGAGCTAAGAAAAGGATGGAGAATCCGGCTTAACAAAGGGATGAGGCACTAAGAGATAACTTAGAGGATGGAGCTCTACGACAATCTTTGATGGATTATTCTACGCCTACTTGGAAGGGGGCAAGATTAGGAGATCAAAATCCACTAATACAAGCAAACAATTTTGAGATTAAGCCGGCTGTAATTCAAATGCTCCAAAACTTGGTCCAATTCTTTGGTTTGCCGAGTGAGGATCCAAATGAACATATTTCGGATTTCTTGGAATTAGTCGATACCTTCAAGTATAATGGGTTTTCAGAGGATGCTAAGTTGCTAAGGTTATTTCCATTTACTTTGAGGGACAAGGCGAAGTTGTGGTATAAGCAGTTGGTAAAGACACCAATTGCTACTTGGGATGAGTTAGCGGATGCATTCCTATAGAAGTATTTCCCCTTTTCAAAGACTAGGCAACTCGTTAAGGAGATTAATAACTTCCAACAATTCGAGAATGAGTCTTTGAGTGAAGCTTGGGATTGGTTAAAGGAATTGTAAAGGAGTTGTCCACACTATTGCTTATCAGAGGAGTCTTTACTCCAAACCTTTTACTATGGTCTTGAACCAACTACAATGGGGACGGTGGATTCAGCTTCTAATAGAAACTTCTTGAGGAAGGACAAGGATGAAGCCTACTATATCCTTGAAGAATTGTCAATTACAAACCGTTTAAGGCAAAAGGATAGAGGAAAGTAACCAGTTAGAGATCAAAAAGGAATGATCAAACTTGGTTATGATGATAGTGTACAAGCTCAATTATCATTGTTGACAAAGAGAATGAATGAAATGAGCACAAGTAAAGTCAACACGGTTGAAACATCAACAACTTGTGAGATTTGTGGCAATGTTGGCCATGAGATGGATCAATGTGCAATGATGAATCCACCGATGGAGCAAGCATATTATGTTAGTGGCCAAGGCCAAGGAGCGAATAGGATGGGAAATAACCCATATTCTTCCACTTATAATCCCAGATGGAGGAATCATCCCAACTTTTCGTGGAAAGGAGGAAATAGTGCGGATAATATGGCACTTGTTCCTGATAAAGGACTTCCCCTGCGTGTACCGCAAGGAGCACCACCTGGTTTTCAACCACGTGCTTACTTGACAGATCGAATGGGAGCTATGAAAGAGAAGTTAGAGAAAATGGATAAGTTTATGCAAGAAGTTGGTGGAGTTGTTAGCCAACAAGGACAGATCCTAAATGCTATAAATCAGCAAGGATCAAGGCAAAACAACTTGGAGCAAATTCTTAAGGGACAAGCTACTGCTATGCATAACATGGAAATGCAACTTAGAGAAATAGCAAGAGCAAGTTCCCACCGACAATCCAGTTCTCTTCCTAGTTCAACAGAAATGAATCCTCGAGGAAATGTGAATGCAATTTCCTTGAGAAGTGGAAAGGATTTAGCTTCTCAAGAAGAGAATGAGAAGGCTAAGGATAGTGAAGTGGTGACTCATAGAAAAGATAAGGAAGAAAAAGAAGTGTCGAGCGAGAAGGTTCCGCATGAAGAAGTAGTTGCGAAAGAAGAAGTGTATGTGTCACCACCACAATATGTTCCTCCTCTACCCTATCCTCAAAGGGTTAAGAGGAAGAATGAGATGGACGATAAGTTTCTTCAATTTATGTCAAAAATGAAGAACGTCCAAATCAGTGTCTCTTTCTTAGAGATGCTTGATCAAGTTCCGCACTACACCAACTTTTTGAAAGAACTCATCACGAAAAAGCGAAAGTAGGACAATGGAAAGACGGTTGCACTCACTGCTAATTGTAGCTCTCTCATCTCAAAGAATCTCCCAACGAAGTTGCAAGATCCGGGGAGTTTTACAATCTCTTGCTTTATCGGTGCTATTGAGTTTCCTAAGTGCCTATGTGATTTAGGGGCAAGCATTAATTTGATGCCTCTTTCTACATTCAAGAAACTAGGTTTGTGCGAGGTGAAGAATACATCGATGCTTCTCAATTGGCTGATCAAACCATTAAGAAGCCATTTGGTGTTGTTGAGGATGTCCTCGTGAAGATTGATAAATTCATCTTTTTGGTGGACTTTGTGGTGCTAGATTTTGTAGAGGATAAAAGTTGTCCTCTAATTCTTGGAAGACCTTTCCTTAATACTGCGCGTGCTTTGGTAGATGTTCACAATGGTAAATAGGTACTTCGGGGTAGGGGAGGAGAAAGTAGAATTCACGATGACCAAGGTCATGCGCCATCCTTTGGATGAAGGCACATGTATGAAGATAGATGTTTTGGATGAGTGTATCTATGAAGTGGAGAAGGAGATCCTCTCAAGCATTAAGGATGTTTATGATGATGTAATTCCCAAGGAAGAACAGGGGAATTTAGAAGATTTTGAGGAGGAAGTTGATAACAAGGTCCTCATGAGGGAGATGGAACTTAATTTGAAATATCGGACTCCACCTTCTATAATCAAGGCTCCTCTTTTGGAGTTGAAAGAGTTACCCTCTCATTTGAGGTATGCTTTATTGAAAGAAGAAAGGAGATTACCGATTATCATTTCTAACAAACTCTCAAAGGAGGAAGAGGATAAGGTGCTTAAGATCGTAAACAAGTGGATTAATGCCATAGCTTGGCAAATATCCGATATCAAAGGGATTAGTCCTAAGATAGTTATGCATCATATCTATATGGAAGAAGGAGCAAAGCCGAGGGTGGACCGGCAAAGGAGGTTAAACCCAAACATGAAAGAAGTGGTGAAGAAGGAGGTGATTAAGCTCCTTGAGGCAGGAATCATTTATCCGATATCGGATAGCGAGTGGGTGAGCCCAATACATTGTGTCTCAAAGAAAGGGGGGATGATGGTTGTGATTAGCAAAAAGGGTGAGCTCATTTCCATGAGAATAGTGACTGGATGGCGCGTGTGTGTTGACTATCGGAAATTGAATGATGCAACACGCAAGGATCATTTTCCTCTCCCATTCATTGATCAGATGTTGGAGAGAATTGCTGGATATTCCCATTATTGTTTCCTTGATGGATATTCCGATTATAACCAAATTGCGATTTACCCAAGGGATCAAGAGAAGACTTCCTTCACTTGTCCTTTTGGCATTTTTGCATATCGACAAATACCGTTTGGACTTTGTTGTGCTCCAGCAACCTTCCAACGATGCATGGAAGCAATATTCTGGGGAATGAATGAAAGGATTATGGAGATCTTTATGGACAATTTCTCGGTGTCTGGAGATTCGTTTGATAATCGCTTGGAAAATCTGGATAGAGTTATGGAGAGATGTGAAGAAAAGAACCTTGTTCTCAATTGGGAGAAATGTCATTTCATGGTAGATGAGGGCATTGTTCTTGAACATAAGATATCCAAAGTTGGTATGGAAGTTGATAGAGCAAAGACGGAAGCCATAGAGAAGATGGCTGTACCAATTTCAGTTAGAGGAGTGAGAGCTTTTCTTGGACATGCGGGATCTTACCGATGATTTATCAAAGATTTCTCTCTTATAGCAAAGCCGCTTACTAACTTGCTAGTGAAGGAAGTACCTTTCAACTTTGATGAGCCTTGTCTTAAGGCATTTGCTTTGTTGAAGAAAGCTCTTATCATAGCTTCGGTGATTTCATCTCCGGATTGGAATTTATCATTTGAGTTAATGTGTGACATTGCTTTAAGATGTGTGCTTGGTCAAAAGAAGGAAGGGAAGCTTCATGTGATTTACTATGCTAGCAGGGTGTTGGCGGGTGCTCAACTTAATTATACGACAACTGAGAAGGAGTTGTTGGCGGTGGTCTATGCTTGTGATAAATTTCGTCCGCACCTGCTTGGATCGAAGGTGATCATTTACACTGACCATGCGGCCTTGAAGTATTTGTTCTCTAAACAAGATGCTAAGCCTAGGCTTATGCGATTGATTTTATTGCTACAAGAATTTGACTTGTCCATCAAGGATCAGAAAGGATCAGAGAATGTAGTAGCAGATCATCTATCTCGCATTGAGAGGAGTGATGGAATGGAGACATAAGGACGAATTCAAGAAGAGTTTCCAGATGAAACTTTGATGTTATTGAACAAGATGGATGTTCCTTGGTTTGCTGACATTGCCAACTACTTGGTAGGAGGAATTATTCTAAATGATTTGAGCTATCCTCAACGGAAAAAACTCCAATGGAATGCTCAATTCTACATTTGGGATGATCCTTATCTATTCAAGCGGTGTAATGATGTAGTGCTTAGACGGTGTATTGCCGATGATGAAGTAGGAAATGTCTTAGCACAATGTCATAACACTCCATATTCAGGTCACTATGGAGCGACGAGAAAGGCATCGAGAGTCTTTGAATATGGGTTTTATTGGCCCAATATTTTTAGAGATGCTAGGACATTTGTTGCTCAATGTGATCGATGTCAAAGAACCGAGAATATTTCCAAGAGGGATGAGATGCCACAATCTGGAATCTTTGAAGTTGAACTCTTTGATGTTTGGGGTTTAGATTTCATGGGACCATTTCCAACCTCCTATGGAAACAAGTACATTTTGGTGGATATTGATTATGTGTCTAAGTGGGTTGAGGCTTGGGCTTCACCGACGAATGATGCTAAGGTAGTGATTCGCTTTATCAAAAAGCTCTTTTCGAGGTTTTGCGTACCAAGAGCAATAATTAGTGATGGAGGTTCACATTTTTGCAACCGACCATTTGAAGTATTATTGAAACGATATGGGGTCACTCACAAAGTTGCTACACCCTATCACCCTCAAACAAGTGGTCAGGTAGAACTCTCAAATCAGGAACTCAAGAAAATTCTTGAGAAGACAGTAGGAGGAGCAAGAAAAGATTGGGCAAACAAACTTGATGATGCTTTGTGGGCATATAGGACGGCATTTCGAACATCTATTGGTATGTTGCCATACAAGCTTGTTTATGGAAAGGCATGTCACCTTCCGGTTGAACTTGAACACTGTGCGTTTTGGGCAATTAAGACCTTTAACTATGATTATAAAAAGGCTGGTGAGCGACGGGTGCTCTAACTAGAAAAGTTGGATGAAATAAGAGACATGGCATTTGAAAGTGCGTGCCTCTACAAAGAGAGTTCAAAGAAGAGACATGATGCTCATATTGTAAAGAAAGAGTTTCAAGAGGGACAACAAGTTCTTCTTTATAACTCTCGCTTGAGACTCTTCCTGGGTAAACTCAAGTCCAAGTGGAGTGGTCCATTCAGGGTTGTGAAAGTTTTCCCATTTGGAGCACTTGACATGGAAGGAAGAGATGGAGAATTGTTTAAGGTGAATGGACAAAAGTGTAAGATTTACCTTGGTGGCGAAGTTAAGCGACATTCGGAGGTACAAGCCGTTACCTCCTCCACAAGCAATTGAGAATTTGAAAACATGTTAGTGTATATAGTAGATAATTTTTAGTTTTTATAATTTGTGTCCTCTTTTACCTGCAGAGATTAAAGAACAGGAGCATTAAATATTTTCTTTTACTTAGAGTCTTACTTGCTCGACAAATTCCAATCGACATTTCCCTAATCATTCTTCGTAGAGCCAAAGAATCTTTAAGACTTGAGCACAGTGAAATGAATTACTTGAAGCACTCGAGAGGAACATCAAAGATGGCTTATTATCGAAGAATGAAAAGATTTGGATTTTATCCTCGGTGCGGGAAATTAGAGCATGACGGAGAATATAGCAAGAATACTACAAACTCACAAGATGAGCGTACCACGCTACTCCACCAAGACCTCGTTAAGCTATATGCTGAAAAGGTTGCTCGGCGAGGAGTTCTATATGGTACGCCATTCAGGAGTTATGTGAACAGCGAATTTCGAAGTTGAAGTTGTGACCCATGAATTGGGGCGTCTGGTTTTCAAGCTTTCCAGGAACGCAGTGTAAATAAAAGCCAAAAAATTAGTGTAATTTCAATTTTTAGTTCTTTGTGAAGTTTGTATAGTATGCATGTTCTTATATTGTGTTTAGTTGAAGTTTCTATGTTAGCATGTTTGTACATATTGTCTTGATGCATATTGTGAGTTTGAATGTTTTTCTCACATGTCTTGATAATTTTTGGGACTTTCATGTGTTTTCAATTGCTTTGATGATTTGGTTTGATTGATGATATTATTGAGGAGTGCATGGCCAAGCTTGAGAGAAGAAGCTCAGGGAGGTTCATAACACTAGGCACCCGAAACGGTATGCAATATTTGAAGACTTTCTTGATGGGATTTGTAAGTTTTTGCATTGAACAAGGATGATTCTAGGCAAAATTGAGCAACCCGTCGGACGACGGGTCGGGACCGTCAGATGACAGAAATGTGCATTTTGGACAGATTTTTCTCCTCGAGCAACCTGTCGGACAATGGGTCGGGACCGTCGGACGACAGAAATGTGCATTTTGGACAGATTTTTCTCTTGGGACTGTCAGACGACAGAAATGTGCATTTTGGACAAATTTTTCTCCTTGAGCAACCCGTCGAATGATGGGTCGGGACTATCGGACGACGGAAATGTGCATTTTGGACAGATTTTTTCCAAGCAAACCCATCGGACGACAGGTCCAAGGTGTCAGATGCCAGAAATGTGTGATTTGGGCAAAAATTTTTAGAGCAAACTTGTCGGACAACGGGTCCGAGGCGTCGGACGCCAGAAATGATGATTTTGGGCAGATTTTTTCTTCACAACTTAAATACCCAACCCTTCATTTCCCTCTCACTTTTCACCCAAATACCAAACACCCAATCTTCCTCTCCAAAACCCATTCTTCCACCCAAACACTCAAACACCCTTTCCTCTTCACAAACACCCCCCACTCTACCCAAAACCCTTCCTCTACAAAAACCCAATCTTTCCAACTTACCCACTCTACCCAAAACCCTTTCTCTACAAAAACCCAATCTTTCCAAATTACTTACTCAATCACACCCCCACCACAAGAAAACACAAACACCCAACACCTAACTTTTGTTTTGTGTTTTTCTAGGTGTTTCAAGGTTCAACATGTCCAGAAAAGCAACTTCAAGATGTGGCTCACGACTACCAACTCGTAAGAGAGACTGCCCAACTCATTCTCCTCCACCTATGTTCGCAGACCCATACGATAGTCGCCCACCTACGCCACCTAACATCGCCGCCCAATATCAAGCTCCCTTTGCAATTTTTGAAGATTGGGAGGGAGAGAGGTATTCCTGATTCTCATCTCTAGAAACTATAGGACATTTTACGATAGATTGGGATGATATGCAGATCTTGGGTGTTGATGAAGAATTGAGAACTTCTTTGAAACATTTTGGTTGGGAGTACTTTGCTGATAATGAGGTAAATGCGTATGAGATATTATCTTGTGAATTCTATTGCATGTATAAAGTTGCCACTAATCGTAGTTACTTCACGGCATGATTGTTTGACACTATGTTTAAAGTGCATGTTGGAAACTTCAAACAACTTTTTGGACTACGTAAAGGGGGTAGTAATGTTTTGGATTTTAAGCCTGCTGAACTTGCTCATAAAGAATGGCTTGAGATTTCAGGTTTTGATAGGTATAAGAGTGGGTTAGCACCTAGTCAACTCATTAAGGAACCACATATTGCAATCCTACATCGTTTTATGAGTTTGACATTTAGTGGTCAACGCGAGGAGAGTAAAGTTTATCATCATCAATTGTATGCAATCCATTGCTTGCGTTATAACATTCTGTTCAATACTTGGGACATGATTTTGGATGTTTTTAACCGCACTGTGATTGAGAAATGTGCCCGGTTATACCTTGGTCATATTATTACTGGTCTTGCACAAGATTTCTTTCCTAGGAAATTTGCAGCATTTAAAGGGAGTCCTCCTGTACCCTCGATCAAGATCAACATCCATAAGCTTAACCTTAGCAAGTTAATCAAGAAGACCAAACACAATAGGCAGGAGGTCGTGACATATAAGGAATAGGCTAAACGCTCGTTGGTCCAGTGCCACCTCAAAGAACCAATCCCACCACTAGGGCCTTCCGAGCCTTAAGCACCAGTGGATGATTTTCCGACACAAATGCATGCTATGCATTTATGGGTTCAACGCTTGGAGGAGGTAGCTGATACCAATGTGGCCAACTAGGAGAGAACATTTGAGTACAATGCTCGAATGGAGGTGTCGCAAACAGAACGATTTGCTCAACAACGTGCGCACGAAGAATGGATGCGAGCATGGGCTGCGAGCTTTGGTGGGAACTTCCCACCACCTCCGAATTGACCAGGGAGCACTCTGTTTCCTTTTACTTTTATTTTTGTTTATTCATTGTCTATGATCTTGTGTGCTTTTGTTTGTGTGTTTCGTGCTTTTGTGTGTAATATTTCTATTTTATTTGGTTGTTTCATTGTTTTGTTTATATGTGAAATATTTGTGTGATATTTATGTTTTTGTTTGCATGTTTTGAGACAAGTTTTTCTATATCTTTGGTGATCTTGTATGAAAGTGTTCCGATTTTGAGCTCTTCAGGGTTAGATCTCCTTGATGCTTCTCAACATACTGGATCATCTAGATAAAACTATCTTAACTTTGCTTTCTTTTTATGTTTAGGTGCTTATTAGTATCTTGTTTGTTCACTTTGAGGACAAAGTGTCTTCTAAGTGTGGGGGAGGGTTCCATTGTGGAATCCATTGTGTTTAGCTCCTTGTTTAGGTTGTTTGTGCAAATTTAAGTTTTGGCATGAAATTTTCAAAATTTGACCCCCCTTAACATTTTTAAGCTTATTTTAGAAGATTGTCACGTTCTTAGTTAGGAATTTAGCTAGAGCTCAATGATTAGGAATTAGTAGATTTATCAAACTCGGTTGTTTAGGTTAGTGGTCTACCTATGTAGATTAGACTAGAGGGTTTATATGTGAACCTTGTGAGGAAAATTATTCATGAGGGGCATTCTTGAGTTGGGTGATTGAGGTATCCTGCTATACTTGTTGTCGTCTCGGTTGCGTAGGAGCAAAGTGTAGGGGGCAAACTTTTTCCTTGACATTGAGCCTTGTACTTCTTAGACAAAATCCCTTGTTTTGACTATTTGAGCTTAACTTCTTTTTGATTATCCTAGCCTATCCAATCTTAGCCTTCATTTCATCATTTCCCTTACCTTTGACTATCAAATTCTTGGACATGTTAGGGATGATGTAAATCGGGTTTAGTTGGTAGGTTGGTGTAAATATGGTTTGAATTTTTGGGACTTTGGTTATTAGAGAGGCTAAAACTGCGAAGCCTAGTTTTATGTGTTTTCATTTGTACTTTCGTGTATACAAATGTATTATAAAGAAAAAAATGCAAAAAAAATGAAAAAGAAAGAAAAGAAAAAGTGAAAAGCAAGAGAAAAAGAAAAAAAAGTGATTTAAATTTGGCAAGTGTAGTGCTTCGCAGTTATTAGCATTTGGGTGAAATTGGGAAATTTGAGCGAATTGTGCTTGGTGAGAATGTTTAAAATAGACGAGTGACTAGTTTGTGTAAAGCATGTCCTCGAATTTAGTAGTTGAGCTACTACATGATACCATCTCCCATATACCTTTGCCCAGTTACTACCCTTTTGCTATATTTGACCCCCGATCATTAGCAATTATGCGACCTTGAGATGCAACTTAGTAGGACGTAGAATGCTTTGAAATATACCGGACGATTATGCGAGAGATAAGTAGTTAACCACTTACAAATTGAGTGAGAAACTTTCCGAATCCTTGTGAGTTTAACTTTTTAGTGTCTTTTACGTAGTTTTAACATTTTTCTAAACAATTGAGTAGGAGATGTTTACTATTTCTAATCTTGACGTTTTAGTTGATGAACTAGCTTGGAGTGGGGTGATCTTGTGATTTGAGCTTGGATATTTTGAGGGGGAGTTAAGTGGAGAATTTGACATGCCAAGTCTTTTGTTTGCTTGATTGTTTTCTTGTCTTTGTTGTGTTTTGTGTTTTGAGTCTTTTGTTTTTGCTTAAGCATTGCTTGAGGACAAGCAATGATTCAAGTGTGGGGGTGTGATGAGTATGAAAACACTCATCTTTTGTATGTGTTCTTAGAGTCTTTTTGCCTTTGTTTCTTTTGTTAGGGTTGGAAATGCATGGTATTAATGTGAATATCGTGCATTGTCCATTTTTGTGATGTCTTTTGAGTTTTATTGTGTTTTCCTTGGTTTCGAAGGTTTGGAGTGCTAAATGGAGGTTTCGGATGTGCCATGCTTCATCGAACGCAATTGGGCCGGCCAGGAAGGAAGGACAAATAACTATTGGCCGTGGGCTTTTGACGTGGATTGACCTCTGGTGACTAAAACTATGATAACGTTTGCATACAGCGTCCAATGGAGGCAAGTGAGGTGGCGTTGGAAAGAAGACATCCAGGGCTACAAGTTCATCTCTAAGGGTCTTCGTCCATTTTGCCGTCTAAGATGGTCAAAAATCGTGTTCAAAGTCATAGTCTGAATCTGGCGATTTTCCTCCCGAGTGGGCCGAACTTGGAGGCAAAATTTGGGCCCAAGATGTGTGCCTTGATCCAAATTCCATGGCTGCTACTTGAGGAAGAAGGAAGAGAATTAAGAAGACTAGAGACAAGTTAGATATTTGCATGGAGTTAATTAGATTAAACTCAACTTTAACTTTCAATTCCACTCAACTTTCATTTATAAGAAGAACTTGAAGATTTGCTTGAGAGCTTTGAAGAAGGAAAAAACTTGAAGAACACTTCATGAGCTTTCTCTCCTCTTAACTCTTTCATTATTTACATGCTTGTCTTACTTATGTTAAATAAAATGTTTAGTTTGTTAATAGCTATATGTGAGTAGTTATTTTGTGGATTGGTGCTTATATGATTTCTAAGTAGCTAATGATCTAGAGGGGGAAGATTTAATGATTAATATTGTGTTCTAATCAATAATCTTAATGCTTGGTTTTGCTTGATCACCATAACCATGATTATATTTGATTTAAATATCCGAGAGGAATTGAGATTGAATGAATGATTGATTATATGATTAATGATCTTTTGATGAGAGATCTCATGAGAAATTAGTTATCCAAAGGGTTATGCTTATAATTGGTAATTGATAGGATTAAATAGGTTTTTGGAGGCGAGAGCACATCTAATTCATTGAAAATTTGTCAAGGATCGATTTAGACTATTTATAGCGAGAGCATGAATATGTTGCCTTAGAAAAACTCGGATCACAATTGAACTTTGTAACCCCCTTATATCATTATGTTATTTGGATTGTTATAAGTACCAAGCCCACTTTGCTTAATTTTTTAGAATCGTTATAATTCGTAATCGTGACTTGTGCCTTTGATTGAAGTGGTTAAATTGTGACATGTGCTTTTGATTGAAGTGTATATTGTGTTTTGGAAATGGATTGTGTCTCTTGTAGTTAGGTGTCAATTAGTTACACTTAGAGTTAAGAATCGTCATCACCAATATCCAAACCATAGTCCTAAACTAGTAGTCAAGTCGAGTTAGCGGCCTATAACCAAGTCTTTATAGGATGACATTCCCATACTTATCTTTATTGCAAGAAAGGAGACACGCAGAAAACCTTCTCGTCACATATCCTTCAAGTCAGCATTTAAGAGGCCAAATAAAAAGGTTATCCAACAGAGGACAAAGACACGATGGATCCTATGCTCCGTAGCATTCTTATAATACCTATTCAAACAACATATAAGAACCCAATGTTTAGCTCTGATACCAACTCTGTCACAACCCGCACTGAGGTCGGTGACTGGCACTAGACTCTGTGACATATCAACAACACAATACAGGCCTAGCAAGCCTCAAAACAATCTCTAAACATATCAAACCAAGGAGAAGACAAATTATCAACATACGAAAATCAAACCAAGCTAATTTTACAAACTAAAATCCACAAACATCTCCAAAACGCTATTACTACTACTACTACGGAGAAACTATACAAGAGGAGACAAACATATGATCTGGAGACCTCAAATAAGTGGCATTGGAATGAAGGAATAAGGCAAGCACCATGGACACCGGACACTAAAAAAGAACTAAGGTCTCTAAGAACCTGAGATAGATTTGTAAGGGATAAGTGTCCTAAAACACTTAGCAAGGGAGTAGAACATAACATATTAGTTATGGTTGACATATGTATGCACCAAAACTCAACCATGCTCGACTTCACTCAAAATCAAAATGCGTGATGACCAAATGATATACGTAATACCAAACACTATATAAATACACACACACAGAGCTATGAATAGGTTTTGTATTGCCCCTTCTTCCAAATGGCCAAACAGATCTCCATCCACAAACACACAAAGCTAGCGTACAAATGTAAGCTAGTGATAGCAAACAAATGTAAACTAGTGATATCCCCAAAACTATGAGCTCATAGACTAACATCCCCGATTAGTATGGGAAAGCCTATTCATTTCTCTCATAAAACACATATCTTATTAGACAGATGACCCAACGGTCCAATATCATAACCATCAGACAAAACAAATCAGCCCCGAGCTAGCACTCTAGCTAGCTATTCACAAATGTCACATGCCTCACATACTAATAAAAAATATATCCAAATGTATCATGGACCAAACCATATGCATGTGACGCACACAATCATGTTCTCAAACATACGCATAACAAACACAACCAAATTTATCATGTACTATTTGC
The DNA here is from genome assembly GCA_012979155.1 of Hypericum perforatum. Taxonomy (NCBI): domain Eukaryota; kingdom Viridiplantae; phylum Streptophyta; class Magnoliopsida; order Malpighiales; family Hypericaceae; genus Hypericum; species Hypericum perforatum. The sequence continues at coordinate 68,103 of SOPF01029157.1, forward strand.
TTACTCAGACAAATATTGCTCAAATGCGTAGATTCCCAAATCTGATTTCTCTTTCAACTTCAAGCTTCTCAAACATTCACAAACTCTGTTCAATAATATACAACCACATAATAAGGTTAACTCTTGGTTTCCAAAACCAATTCATCTCAAACGCTTCAAAACGACCAACTTAGGTCTACTCGCTATCATTCACCACAAAATCATCCAAGCATAATCAATAGCTCAAATCCTGTAAACAATTGGTTTCTTACCAAGTACTCACATGTATATACCCTATATACAAGTTACGCATGCTCACAAGACCATATAACAATCTGTTTTGCCAAACCAAATACCAATAGAGCACACAACAAGTTCTATCACAATTTCTCAAATGCAAATAGATCAAGCTCATCAAAGACAACCCAATTTTTACTTTAATTCAACTCCTCTACATGTTCTTGAAAACCTAAACTCTCACACTTAACCTCAGTTTTGCAAAAATCAACTTAACAAGCTTTACTCCTTCAATTCGCACAACTCAGCACACAACTAGCATATGTCCAACTTCAAAAAGATGTACAAGATGTTTCTCTCAACCAAAACATGCATACAATACATATTTGAAAAGCTCATGAAGTCCTCTCCAATCTACTTCACAACATCCAATTCAAATTTGGAGCCTAAAGATACTTACCAAGTCATTTTTCATAACCCCCTTCAATCTGAACACAACCAGATAGTCAGAACTTCAACCAACTCTTCAACAAGATTTGAGTCCTATGTAAGATTTCAAAATTTCAAGTCCCAACTC
>SOPF01029159.1:0-15348 GCA_012979155.1 Hypericum perforatum
AAGGAAAATGAGGGATTTTAGGGTTTTATTTTATATTTAAAATATTCATAATTCACTTAACTAATATTATAAGACCTTCTTTAATGTGACCGGTTATCTCACAGTAGAATTTTGTTATTTAGTTCGAAAACTATTAAAATTGAATTTTAGATGAATAAAGAACTTCCTTTTTATAGTTTTGGAACACCTTGACTTTTTCATTAATAAAGAAAACTCAATTTTAATAATTATATCATGAATTATCTAATTATGGATGCTATTTCTCATGATCTCAATCCATCACTCAGGATTGTAGACATCTTTGACTACTCTCTCACCCACTTCACCACTTCTCCACTTCTCCATAAAGTTAGTTTAGTGTGTTTAGTAGGTTATAGGTTAGTTAATCTGTTGGCCTATAAATAGATCAATCTATTACCATTTGATGTACATTTTTGTGAGATATTAATGATAAGCTCTCTTTCTCATCTTCTACTCTCTTTCTCTACATTTACTATTATTGTCTAATTCGATAGACTTCGTAACATGTTTCAGCACGAGACTCTATCTTATTCTCAATATCACTTTGAAAAAATCGAGCTATAGCATTTATTATCAGGTCAAATCTTTCCAAACTTGATTTTGTGGCCCTCCATATCACGAGCAAGAATTATTCATCATAGGTTTTGGATGTCAAAATTCACCTTGATGCTAATGGTCTCGGAGAGACTATCAAAGAGAAAAATATAGCATGTGCTCATGATAAAGGTAAGTCGATGATTTTTCTTCGTTGACATCTAGATGAAGGCTTGAAAATAGAATACATCAAAGTAAATGATCTACTAATCCTTTTGGTTAGTTTGAAAGAAAGGTATGAGCATAAAAAACTATGATCCTCCTAAAAGCTCGTTATGATTGGATGCATTCACGATTCCAAGATTTTAAATCTGTGAGTGAATATAATTCAACTCTATTTTGCATCACTTCTGAGCTGAAATTATATAGAGAAAACACTATTGATTCTAATATGTTTAAAAAAACATTCTCCATATTTCACGCATCTAATATGCTCCTTCAACAGCGATATCATGAAAATAATTTTAAAAAATATTCTGAGCTAATTTCTTGTTTTTTTGTGGCTAAACAAAATAATGAGCTTTTGATGAAAAATCATGAGGCACGTCCAACTGGTTATGCTTTCCATTCGCTGAAGTAAATGCGACAAGATTTAATTATAGAGGCCAAAGTCGTGGTTGTGGGTGGGGTAATAATCAAGGAGGATATGGTTATCATGATGGTAATTCTAAGTATACATCTCGCCACCTAAAGTGGGAAAATAAAGAGAAATAAGCTCGAAAAGATGGTGACGATGGAATGAAAATTGAAAATTCGTGCCATCATTACGACTACACAGGTCATTGGTCTCGCATCTATTGGAAACTAAAGCATCTTATTAAGCTTTATCAATAATCATTAAAATGCAAAGAAAAACCAAATCAAATCATGTCAATGATCATAGTGACACTAGCATTATAAGTATGGAGGATAACATCGAGTTTGAACAAAATGACTTTACTCATTTGGATGTTGCAGATTTTCTTATTAAGTAGCAGTTTAATATTAATGTTTTTAATATATTTTCCTATAATTATTCCTTATCATGTTTTTAAATTCAATATAATATTCCTTAAACTTTTCTATATCGTGTTTTGTTCTTGAATTTAATATAATTTTTTTATTATCAAGAGTATGAAATTGGTTCAAGTTGACTCATCTATCAAAGAGTGAGATTTGTGTTTAACAGATAGTGCCCTACTCATACCATACTTAAGGATGATTAATATTTCTTTCATTTGAATTTGCATGCAACCAATATTAGTACTATATCAGGTACTACAAATTTAATTGAAGGCTCCGGAAGAGCCAATTTAATTTTTACGTAGAGGTACTAATTTTTACATAAATAATGTATTACATTCTTCTAAGTCTCGAAGAAATTTATTGAGTTTCAAAGATATAAACCAAAATGGGTATCATGTTGAGACAACTAATGAAGGAAATAACAAATATTTGTTTATCACAAATATTATTTTGGGTAAAAATGTATGTTAGAAAAATTACCCGCTTATTCATGTGGTTTGTATTACACGAATATCAATGCACTTGAAGCACATGTAATCGTAAACCAGAAGTTTACTAATTTTGCTATTTGGCATGAGCGGTTAGGCCATCCTGGTTCAACTATGATGCAAAGAATTATTAACGGTTCATATGGACACTTTTTAAGGAACCAAAAGATTTTTCAATCCAATAAATTGTCATGTATTGCATGCTCTTAGGGCAAATTAATAACCAGGTTATCACCTAGCTAAAAATAAGTATGAATCCATTGGATTTTTGGAATGTATACATGGTGATGTATGCGGACCTATTCACCTTCCATGTGTACCATTTAGATATTTTATGGTACTAATTGATGCATCCACAAGATGGTCACATGTATCTTTATTATCGACTCACAACCTAGAGTTTGTGAGACTACTAGCTCAATTAATTTATCTTGATAATGCTGAAGAATTTGTTTTGGAAACATTAAATGATTATTATTCAATCATTTGGATAATTTTCGAATTATTTATTAAAAGAATTCAATTAATTACAATACTATTGCTTATGAGAGAAAAACTCTCCATTTCATGTTAGGGACATGCTGTTTTACTTGCAGCAATGTTAATTCTTATTAGGCAAACAAATTATCATGAATTCTCCTCATCTCAACTGGTTCTTGGTCATGAACTAAATATTTCTTATTTAAAAAATTTTGGATGTACAATTTGCGTTCCAATTGCTCCACCACAACGCATTAAAATAGGATCCCAAAGAAGATTGAGAATATATGTTGGATTTGATTCTCCATTGATATTAAAGTACATTGAGCCACGAACTAAAAATATGTTTATGGCACCATTTATCGGCTGTCATTTTAATGAATTAGTTTTTCCAACATTGGGGGGAGAAATAAGCAGGTTCAAAAAGATATTAGCTAGAATGAATTATCTTTATCCTATCTAGATTCTCGAACAAAGCAAAGTGAACTTGAAGTTCAAAAGATAATTTATTTTCAAAATTTATCTAATCAATTGCTAGACAATTTTGCTCGCCCAAAGAGAGTGACTAAGTCACATATTTCATTTTAAAATGCTCCTTTAAAGATTGATATTCCTGAAGGATGATCAATTATTGCCAATAAAGATAGTCTACACAAATAAAATATGGTATATCTACTGGTTCCAAAGATAAAAATCCTCGGAAAAAAGGAACAAATATTAAAGATGGCCAAAATGAGCATATCTTGACTCCTAAAGAGTGCACAATTAATATTCATATCACCAAAGGGCAGGCTCTAGAAGAGTCGCTTCCGACAGAAGATCTGGTACCTGAATATTTTGATAATTATGAGATCTCAATAAATTATGTTATGACTGAAGAAAAATGGAATCGAAATGAAGTTATCGTTAATGATGTTTTTGCTTATCATGTAGCACTACGTACTATAGAAGGTGAAGAGAATCTAGAACCAAAATCTATCGAAGAATGCATGCATAGAAAAGTTTGGCTAAATTTGAAAGATGGAACAAAATCAGAATTAGATTCACTTGCAAAATGTATGGTTTTTGGACTGGTAGTCTACACACCCAAAGATGTAAAATGCGTAGGATATAATTATGGTGGATGCAATCATATTTTGATATTTGATAAGTCTGGCAATAAATGAAAAAGTTAAATATGCATCTAATAGGTATTATAAATATTTATTTATATGGTTCACTTGATAGTGATATTTATATGAGAATCCCTGAAGGATTAAACGTACCAAAAGTATGTTATTCAAGTAAAAAAGAAATATACTCGATCAAGTTATGTCGATCATTATATGGGTTGAAACAATCAAGGCGCATGTGGTACAATCATCTTAGTAACTACTTGTTACAAGAATGTTATGAGAATAATCCTATTTGCTAATGTGTTTTTATATGGATATCTGAATTTGAATTTGTTATAATTGCAGTTTATGTTGATGATCTCAATATCATTAGAATTCTTATAAAGCTTCAAAAGGTAGTTGATTATTTGTAAAATGAGTTTGAAATAAAAGATTTGAAAAAAACAAAACTATGTTTGGGGTACAAATTGAATAGAATTTTTATGCATCAATCAACTTATATATCAAAGGTGTTAAAGCATACCCATTGAACACTCAAATGGTTGTAAGGTCGCTTGATAAGAAAAAATATTCCAGACCTCGAGAAAATAATGAAGAATTTTTTTGTCTTGAAGTACCATATCTCAGTGCGATTGGTGCATTAATGTATCTGGCTAGTCATACATAACCTGATATATCATTCTCGGTTATTTACTAGCAAAATATTGTTCTTCACCTACAAGAAGGGATTGATCTGAAGTCAAACAAATATTTTATTATCTTCAAGGTATAATATATATGGACTTGCATTATCCAGATGTCTCAAAAACAGACATAGTTGGATATGGAGATGCATGATATTTTTCTGATCCTCGTAATGGTCAATCACAAACTAGCTATTTATTTACATGTAGGGAGGTACAATTGTTTCATGGCATTCTATAAAACAAACTATATCAACCATCTCATTTAATCATTCTAAAATTTTGGCTATTCTTGAAGCAATTCGAGAGTGTGTTTGGCTGAGATCTATTGCCAAACACATTCGAGAATCATGTGGATTAATTTTTCAAAAGAGAATACATATGACCTTATACGATGACAATACTGCGTGCATCGCCCAATTGAAAGAAGGTTATAAGTGATCGGACAAAGCATATATCACCAAAATTCTTTGTTATACACGATCTCAGAAAGATGTAGAGATAATTGTTCAACAAACTCGTTTAAGTGACAATTTAGAAGATTTGTTCACACAATCTCTGTATGCTATAGTTTTTTAGAAGCATGTCTATAATATTGGTCTGAAATGACTCAGAGATCTCAAGTGATGTATACATGAGGGAGAAATATTATTTTATGTTGTATTCTTTTTTCTTAACTACAATTTTGTCCCAACGGATTTTTTAAATAAGGTTTTAATGAAGCACGTTATTTAAATGGCATCCAAGGGAGAGTATTATGAATAATCTAATTATGGATGCCATTTTCCAATGATCTCAATCCTTCACTCAAGATTATAGGCACTATCCACCACTCTCTCATTCACTTTACCACTTCTCCACTTCTTCACTAAATAGATCTTTTGGCCTATAGATAGACCAATGTATTATTATACATTTTTGTGAGATACTAATGAAAAGCTTTCCTTTACTTCTTCTACTCTCTTTGTTTTGTGTAGATTTATTGTTATTATCTTATTCGATAGAGTTCACAATAAATTTGACCACTTCTCCCCTCTCTTTTTTCATTAACTTGACCAATTAATTTTTTTTTACAAAACCGGTTAGTTTTTTATATTAGTATTTTATACAAATTGGTCAACAAAGTGAAACTAATTGGTGTATTAATTTTTTTGTTAAAAATAATTTTACATTTTATCAAATTGGTCTACAATAATAAGTCAAAGGTAACCGACCATACCATTTGACAAAACACTGTATTTTCAATGATGAAACGGTGGAGTATCTCCTTCTTTACTGATCGCATGTGGCTATCATGGGCCTCTAAACTTGGCTATTTCCAATTGGTGTGGTCTTTCGAGAAGTGGCGTAATCGGGAAGGTTAAGTTTTCATTTTTTGGGGCAATGGTATGGACGAATTTGGATACCCTGGAGACTACATAAAGCTTGTCCCTAAATAGGGACAACAATCTCAGCCATTAGATTAGAATATATTTTAAAAGATGCTCATCTAATGGCTATTAATGTTTAGGGATATTTAGGACTTTTACCAAAACTAATTGATTCCCAATATTTAATTATTCCTACTTTTTAGGCGAATGAGCATTTAATTCCCCTTCTCTCTCCTCCTAAACCCAAGTTTCCAAAAAATAAAATAAACCCAGTAGTTAATGCTTCCCTTTTTTTAGCCGAATTATCAATTAATTCTCCTTCTCTCTCCTCCTAAACTCATGTTTCCAAAAAAAATCGTCTACTTTCTTCTCTCGCCTGGGACTTTGAACCAGTAAAACAAACCAGTGAAGCAGCAAAATGAACCAGTGAACCAGTAAAATAAACCAGTGAACCAATAAAACAAACCAATGAATTGGCAATCCAAACCAGTGAGAGAGAAAGAAGATAATTAAACCAATGAACCAGCAATTCGAACCAGTGAACCAATAAATCAAATCAGTAAACCAGTAATTCAAACCAATGAACCTACAATTCAAACCAATGAACCATCAATTCAAAATAGTGAACCAGCAATCTAAACCAGTAAACCAGCAATTCAAACCAGTGAATCGACTATCCAAACCAGTGAAAATTATTTTGTATTACGACTAATGACAGATATTTTGCGTTAAAATATGTATTTAATGAAGAGAGAAAGAAGATAACTAAAGAGAACCGTCAAATTAGGTGAGTAATTAGGTAGTTGGTTACAGACATTTAATGGAGAGAGAATCAACCTAATTAGTAAATTAGTGATTTGTCTAAATTAACCTTGTCCCTAAATAGGGACAAGGAGAAAGTCCCCACGGTATCCACTCCCGGTATGGACCATTCGGTTACATAGAAATTGTGTGTTTTTCGATGAGAAACAATGCCATCGGAAGTTAAAGAGCATTTCGTCTGATATAGAACTCGCAAATGCTTTTTTTGGTTGAGAATTCTTTAGGATCTCGGAAACCAAGATTTAAATTTGTTTTGGGAAGAGTTAGGTAGTAATTTTTGGGTTCTCTTGGATTTTTCGAGTTTGTTAGAATTTTGTAAAAAACAAATATTCGTTATTAGTTTTTTTCGAGAATTTTAACTTTGTACAATAGTAAATACGAGATTGTCTTTTTCTAATCTCCGTTTTTCCTATTGGGATTATGATTTTGGATTTACTGTGGTCCTCGCCTGCAACGTTCTACTACGTTCGTACGAGGGTGAATTAAATTTTAGGAGGGGAAGTTAGGGAACTCATTGGTAATGGTCCTTCGGTAGAGATTGGGTAAAACTTTTTACGGTTGGGTAGGTCTTTGTAGATTTTAGTAAATTTCTTTTTTCTCCTTCTTCTTTGTTATTTTTTCTGTTTCCTTTTTTCTATTAATAGAACGTATTTACATATAAAAAAATGACATAGCCAGGTGTCTTGAGTGCATAAAAAGCTATGCATTCTTCCAGTACTTTGTGGTCAGGATGTGCGAGAACACTAAACTGCTCCAACTGGAAATCGAAAGCACCAATAACAAAAGCTCTGCTCAAATTCCCAGAGTCGAGCCATTGTACAACCACATTCTCATAGGTGTCCACATATCTAACATAGAATGCATAATGACCATGAAAAAAGGGTTTGTCCAACACTCAGCCAGGAAGCGGTTGCACCACCAATCACATAAGCCTTAGCCTCGTAGCAACGTACATTAGGTGGTTTGCCATGACAAAACCGCCAACACCTTCAATTGATTGTTGGTTTTCAGAGTTGTTTGTTGGTTGTCAGAGTTGATATATTTGATTAGGATCTAGTTTATTGAATAGTCGAGACAAGAATTGCACTCTTTCTTCATAAGACGAGATTGTCCTATATATTTCAGTGCATATAAGTTATGACAATTGTCCCCAATATACAATGACTAGGACACTTCTAAGATAGTTCTACTACAAACTTTGAAGCTTCAGACGAATCTTTAGATACTAGAAACTTTAAGACTGAGAGAGGGGGAGAGAGGTATACTAGAATGCTTATGCAATTGTTGGGATGATTGGAATGGGGAAGGAGAGGTACACAGTCTAGCATCTCAGAGGGCCACAAACACTTCTGAATAGACTCATCCTATGGCCAATAGACTTTGCTCTCTCTGTGTCCCTTCAGATACCTCTAAAAAATTTTGCCCGTGTCTCTCTCGGAAACTTCTAGTAGAGCCAGATCATAGCTCTTCATAGCAAATCTTCTAGCCTATCACAACTTTTTCTATCATTGAGTCTTCTATAGATTTCTAGAGACAAGCTTTCATACCCTTTCATCGTCAAGCATTCATGGAGCAATCCAAACTTTGGCAAAAGTCCTAAGGCTGCTTTAGCTCCTCAAGACAATGCTCGTGCAAAATTTCAGGTGTGCCATAATAAGCCAATGAGCCATAAGTGATCAATGTTCCTTGCACACATACACGTGCTTGTACACATGCATGCATGCGTAGACGTAGACGTGGGCATGCTACATCCTTGCACTTAGTCTAAATGCACTTTCTAGGTATCACTTACATTGCTCAAATTGATGTGGCACAAAGAAATGCATTTTCCACTTTTGGGGCTTTTTCCATTTGAGCTTTATACTTTGACTTGCATTATCTTTTTTTAACATAAAAATCTTGCACATAAATAATGATTAATACATGTAGACAGTATCTTAAAAGTTATAACAAGTTACTATTAAATCGTGATAGGTAGCTCGTGACTTTGCACTTTCTCTCTTAGATGTTATGAAATTCATTAGTAGGTGAACATGGTATCTTCAATCAATCATCTTTAATGTAAACAAAGAAAATAATATCTACAGAATAGTTATTCAAATATTTTTAGATTCTCATATTATGCCTGTTTTGGTCATAGACCTCATCTTAGATTCATAAGCGGCCTCACTTAGCATTTACGTAAATGATCTCTTATCTGGAGTATCCTGTCATCCATAACTTTTTTTAATCAAGGTATAGGAATCATTAAAAACATAAATACTTAACCTTACCATACCTTTACTAGTTGACACTTGTTCCTAATCCTCCCGGGCGAGAGGGGTCTGCTCTTATCCTTAAGTTTTCTGCTATTTTTTTAAATGACAGGTTGTCTGTCTGGACTACTTGGTGTACGCCAAAAATTCCTGGCGTGTGCCAGGTTTAACGAATTAGAAGAGTTGGAGTACGCCAACTCTTCTGGCGTGAGAGTTTTTGCCTCGGATGGCCAAAGTTGGCGTACGCCACCTATTTTTAGCGTGCGCCAATACAGCAGTTTTTCTAGCAGAGTTGCACAAATGAGTATATAAGGGAAAATCGTCTCACAAGGACTGAGTTTAAAGCTTCAACTTGGTTTTGTAACTTGTCTAAGATTAATTTATGAAGTGGTTTGATGGAAATACTCGTTCTAAGTCAAATTACTAATCTAACAAATTATGAACTTAGGTACTTGAAGGTTTGGTTTTCTAACAGATTTTTAACAACTTATATTGCACAAATGAGCAAAGTGAACTTAAAACCACAATAATCATTAAATTCAGAAGGTTTACTAAGTACATAACATGGTCCTAGTGTTTCAAAATCAACCAAACTACACTCTCGTGCTAGAAAGGCCTAAATTGCTTCTTTACCATGCTTAGAATGATAAGATGTTCTCGACCCCAAAAACCAACTAAGCACAGCAAAGAACCAACTATATGCATCACTTTAAGGACAATAAATCACTGTGTAAGACTATTAGCAACTCGAACCAGCAACTTATCTAACTAACCTTTCCATTTAAACTATCTCCTCTCGGTTTCAAGTTTAAACTAACTTTAACCTTGGTGATCAAGCAAGTTTAGCATGGCATTAAGTTCGTTAGTTTGACATGTTCATCATGTTTTTAACCCTCTAAACCGTGACTAAGTAGTGGCTTTAAGCCACCAAACTCAAAGATCAACTACTCACACATACTTGCAAAGAACAATATACAGATAAACATGAACATACTTAGCATTAATTAACAAAATGAAGAGTTTAAGTGAAGAAAGCTTTACAAGAATGAAACCAGCTTTCTTCCTCACATTCTTCACTGAAAGATGGCCCAAGTTTGTGCTGCTCAATCTCTCTCTCTCTCTCTCAAACTTGTCTATTCTATACTAATGTAATTCATTAACATAAAATGAAAGTCAAAAGTCAAAACAATAATAAACTAACTTAATATCCTAACAACTATCCACACCTACATCATAATGGTCTACCATAGTCATTAGAAGGCCAAGAAATCCCGAGTGCATGGCCCCCGCTATTGTTTTCCACTCAAAGAGGCAAGTGGCAGCTCTGTCACTGTCTGGTCTGGCGTACGCCAACTGTTCCTGGAGTACGCCAGGTCTTCAGATGCTTGGTCGTTCATAATCAGTCGTTCATGCTCTTGGTCATCCATGCTCTTGGCTCTATTGGCATGTGCCAGAAGTCATTGGCGTGCACCAGACCTCATGTTTCAACCCTTCTTTGCTCCGTGATCTCGTACTCATCCGTACCTTTGTGCCTTCGCTTGATCATACTCCACACTTCCTCTAGACTAGCTCCTAAAACGCCAGAAAACACAATAAGAAACAATAAACTTAACTAAAACATAGAATAATCATAAACTAAGACAAACATAACTAAAACTCAAATAAAACAACCTAAAATACTAAGAAGAAAGTAGAAAATAGACACAACAAATGAGTGTTTTAAGTACTCATCACACCCCTACACTTGAATCTTTGCTTGTCCCCAAGCAAAACTCAAATGCGGATACAAAATAAACAAAAATCACATACAAACACACAAACACACAAACACAAAATGAGGTAAAGACTTGGCAAGACTCGATCAAAACTTAACTTCCCTCAAAAACATCAACTTATATTAAAATCTCATCATAAACCTAGTTAGTTCATCAATTTCAAAGCACAAAACACTACAAACTAATAGGCACCTCAACACTCTATTATTTAAGAAAGTGTTGACTCTATGTAAAAGACACTAGAAGGTTAAACTCTCAAGGATAGTAAAGTGCATCACTCATATAATGTGTATGGTCAACTTCCTATCACTCGCATGTTGGTCAATATCTCAAAGCATCCTACGTCCTACTAAGCGCTATCTAAAAGTCGCAATGGTTGTCAATGATGGGGGGCTTTTTCATTGGGTTGTAATGGGGCTGAAGGTCAGGGTGAGGTAAAAATATATGGAAAGTGGCTAAACCACCCAATCCGAGGACTCAATACATGAACTAAGCAGTCTTTCGCCTAATCTAAAACATCCTCACCAAGTATAATAAATGTACATTCCCCAATATTCCAATATACTAAGACCTAGAAGCTCAAGTTTTGCCTAAATTTATGGTTATTCAACTTTTCTTTCTTTTTCTTTTCTTTTTCAATTCTCTTTTCTTTTCTTTTTGTATTCTTTTTCACTTCTCTTTTCTTTTTCACTTCTCTTTTCTTTTTTCATATTATAACTCATGCACGTGTCTAGGCAAAACTCGGCTTCTCAATATGGTCATAAACTATAAAAAAACAAAATATACCCCAAGTCAGTTTCAGATACTGACTACTTATAGTACAAATATTCCCAACAAGCGCAAACTATAAGTCCTCAAATCGGATGATCAAAGGTAGGGAAGATGGTGGATAATAGGCTCAAAGTTGGCTTCCTCATCTAAGATCAATAAAAAGGCTCAGCTCAAATGGTTTAACGCAAACGGTAGTAAATGATTTTGGCTCTAAGGCTCTAGGCTCAAATATCAAAGAATGCCCCGTCATCTCACTAACTTTCACGCAACATAGACCACGATAAGTACTAGTAGGATGCCTCAATTAATTAACACAAGTATGCACCTCATGAAAAATAGAGACTAGTGTCTCTTCCGTCGGCTCAAATCCTCACAAGATACACTCAAAAACTCTTTAGTCTAGTCTACATAGTGAAACTACTTGCCTAAACAATAGAGTGTGAGGTTTCTACCAATTCTTAGGCTTTGTGCTCGAATTAAATCCGTAACTAAGGATTTGATAAAATTCTAACACAAGTTAAAAAATTTTGAGGGGGGTCAAATTTATGAAAAATTCATGCCAAGTCTAAACCTACACGTCCTACACACTCTAAACATCCTAAGAAGAAAGATTCCTTCCTGGAAGGAACCCTCCCCCACACTTGAATGACACATTGTCCTCAAGGTGTCTAATACACGCAATCAAAAATACAAATATCACACAAAAACAAAAAAAAAATATAAACATGCAAGAATTCAAAAGCAAAGATAAGCAAACAAACACACATAACAAAAAGAATCTAACACACAAAAGAGCAATAAAAAATAAAAGTAAATAAAGTAAAATAAATAAAGTAAAATAAATAAAAAGACTAAGGAAGTAAGAGCTCCCTATCAATCTCGTGCTGGAGGCTGCGGTGGAGACTGTGGTGGAAACATGAATCCAGCACCAAGGTTCTTGGCCCATTGTCGCATCCACGCCACTTGCTCCCTCTGCTGCTCCATAAATGCTCGCTGCTCAGTGTAGAATGCGTGTTGCTCCTCCATCTGCACTCTCTAGTGCTCCTCAATGTGAGCAGTCGATGACATCACATGCTGAAGCTGTGTGCTATATCCGTGAAGCTGCTCGCCGTAGCCCTGCAGTTGCAAACTGGTAATAAAGATCTACTTACGGGCGTGGAGACTGATGGCTAGGTCCAGCCTCATCATGATGCTCTTCCTCCTCCTGCTCCTGCTCCTGCTCCTGAGTGTCACATGCTTGCATCGGCGGTGGAAGGCCTAATCTAGTAAGGGTAGCTAGGACCGCCTGGCGCTCCTCCTACGGCTTGTACTGCACTATCTCCTTGCCATCTCTTATCATTGTCTTCTTGATCAGCTTGCTGTAGTTGAGTTTGTCGATGTCAAGATCTACTGGCTCCACATACGAACCTGTATACTCTGAAAATCTTGCAGGAAAATGGTTACGTGCAATGCGAGAAATGATATGACCTAGGTATAGATGCCTAGGTTCTCTATTTCTAATCGAACGTGCAAAGCAGTCAACCACCATAGTATAAGCGCTAAACCTAACATCATGGCGGAGGTAGTCAATGGCATATAGTTGAGATCGGAATACTTTAGACTCTTCCCATTGACCACAGAAGGTCAGAGTCATAAAGCGATGGAGGATACCTAAGTATGGTTCTCTAATCAGCGCATTAGGCGCCCTCCCTGACTCGTATCGAGCGAAACTAGTAATCTCATGCTAAGCCTGATGGGCTAAACTAGTTGGGCGAAAATCTAAAGCTCCACTACCACTTGTAAGTTCAAACAGGTCAACAAATTCATCTTCATCCATCTCAAGATCAGTGTCAAATACTCATGCAGTAAATGAATGCCTATTTGCCTGAACCTACAGAGTGCAGTAGAACTCCATCGCTAACTCCTGTCTAGCCAAAATTGTCCTATCCTTAAAGTACCCCCACCCCGTCTTATCAAAAGCCTCATCCAACTCATCAGCTACCCCTAAAATTCTGATCTCATTCCAATTAATCTTAAAATGACTAACAGTAGTGAGTTGAGAAAATCTTTGGTACTTCTCTCCCTCCCAATTGTTGAAGATTGCGAAGGGAGCGTTGTAGCGGTAGCGGATGTCTCTGGGTTGATCTAATAAAGAATCTGACCCTGATGGTGTAGGAATCCGTGCGCGCTTCCTTATATATCCTCCTGATGATCCGGCTTGATCCTTCAGTTCCTGACATTGTTGATTCATGTTTTCAAACTGTGGGTAATGCGGGCAAAGTATTCGGGATGCTTGGGCAAGAGTAGATCTAGGTTTCGGATTTGAGAATTCTTGTGGATGGTGAATTGTGAGTAAAAATCGGCTACGGCCGAATATATAGTCTCCCATTCTGACCTACCTAGCGTACGCCAGACATACCTAGCGTACGCCAGGTTTTCATATCGGGCATAATTGGTGTGCGCCAATGACTTCTAGTGTATGCCAGTCAGTGAATTTTTTATGAAAATAGCTTTTGCCATTTACATTCTACCTATGCCAACTAATTACAAACACTTAAACTAACAAATTGATAACAACACACAAATATACATCTAAACTAATTTTTTTGTGTTTTTCTTTAATTTTTAATTTTTTTTGGCTTTTATGTACGCTGTGTTCCTAGAAAGCTTGAAAACCAGACGCCCTATTTTGATGAGTCATTCCTTTGACGGATTGTCAATTATCGTGACCTTTTCGGCACGAAGCCTAACAAGGTCACGATGTATTAGCACAGTCGCTTGATTAGCGTATAGTACTATCTCTGATGCAATCACTGTCAAAGGTGCAACTTCGATATCCGCCGCTCACACAGCTCCTCAATCGCGTACCAAGACGAACTTCCTAGTCTCGCAACCCTTTCAGCATGAAGCTTAACGGGGTCTTGATGCAACAAGATAGTTCTCTCGGTTTGCAAAATTGTAGTATGTTTGCTGCAAATAACGTCGTGCTCCAACTTCCCACAATTGTGACAAAACCCAAATCTCACCATCCTTCATCTGTACGCACACTTCGATGTTCCTCTCGATTGTTTCTCCAAATTCTCTCTGTATCTCTTCGAGTCTCAACATTTCTTTTGCTTGCTTCAGAATGACAAGACAAATGTCCATTGGGATTTTCTTTGAGATTAGTAATCTAAGCAACAATATATACTTAACACAAAACATCCTGTTCTTTATCCTCTAACAGGTAAAAGAGAAACACCTTTCTTACTGATCCATCTCTTGTTGTTTCAATAGACACACCTCACAATCAGAGTACTATGATGTACTAGTTCCTTTCCTTGTAATTCTCCTGGCGTTATGCCTAGTGGAGCCACCATTTAATTTCACGGTTCTCACTTTTGGCAAGGGGTGACTAGCATGTCGTAAGTCACGACGCTCGATTCTCAAAGTTTCTTTTGCCGTACGGAGAATAACTAGGCAAATTTCTAGTGGAAGCTTATTTTTCACTAGGAAACTTACTAGTAAAATGTACTTTGAGCAAAACATTTCTTCCTCTCTTGTAATTCTGCACGTAAAAGAAAATAATATAATCCCTGTTAGCAAAATAATAGAAGTAAATACTAATAAAATTAAAAATGAACCTAATAAACCTAAACATGCTAATTTATAGTCGTCAGCTTGACTACTTTCGTGTTTATGCATTATTTAATATATTAACCAATTGCACTTCTACAATTTGGTTAATGATGTCTCCTCTTTAGTAGATTTTGCATCTTTGGCCATTAACTCTGAATACCTCCCCCTTGGTACTTTGTAAATCAAGTGCCCCAAAAGGGAACACTTTCATAATCGTGTCAGGTCCGCTCCATTTAGATTTGAGCTTCCCAGGGAAGAGTTTAAATCTAAAGTTAAAAAGAAGAACATGTTGACCCTTTTTAAAATATTTTCTGATAATATGGGCATCATGTCTTTTTTTGTCTTTTCCTTATAGAGTCTTCGTTCTCCTAC
>SOPF01029160.1:0-62226 GCA_012979155.1 Hypericum perforatum
GAATGCTTAATCGATGATCAAGGATGACAACTTGGTTTAGATCATAGCTTTCATACGTGTATCTCAACTTAGTATTGTTATTGAATCCAGGCCTGACAAACTTAGATTCATAGCGATATTGAGTTTGTAGTCTAGAAGTATCGTTAAAAGATTGAGATTGACAACCTTGAGATTTTGCGATATTATTGGTAGTAATAGTGTTAGATCATCAACCCAACGATTCGTTTGCTTAGCTTAAGATCTAGGAACGCACAACTGGTACTTAACGAACAATTCTCATTTGCTATTCCCTGTGGAGACGATCCTACTTATCACGATATTACTTGTGCGATCGTGTAATTCTTGCACGTATAATTGATCCTAGTTGGACCGCATCAGTGTGCTATCTTTGGATGTCATCAAAGAAAGCATGTTTAATAAAGAAATCAGAAGAAAAGAAATAGGAGTTAATAATTCACATGCTCTTGTTATTGAGAACAGAGGAAGAAGCAAGAGTAGGGGTCCCAAAGGCTATAATAACTCAAGAAGCAGGTCTAAGTCTAGTAATGGGAAGAATCTGACTATATGCCATTATTGCAAGAAGCCTGGTCATATCAAGAAATATTGTTTCCATTTGAAAAGGGAGCTGAGGCAGAAGAATGAGTCACAGAAAGAGGGAGACGACAAAAATACTGCAGCAACAGCTTCTAAGAGTGATGATGGTGTTTCTTTGATTTGTGCAACTAGTGAGTGTCATCATGTTGATAGTTCAGACTCAGAGTGGCTTGTAGATACAGGTGCTTCATATCATTGTGTTCCGAGAAGAGAGTACTTCATGAACTACCAAGCTGGTGATTTTGGTAGTGTTAAGATGGGTAACCAAAGTTCAGCAAGCATTGTTGGATTAGGTGATATTCGTGTGAAGACTAGTGTTGGATGTATACTTACACTAAAAGATGTGCGCCACATTCCTGATCTACGTCTTAATTTGCTATCTGCTAATGTACTTGATCAAGAAGGTTTCAGACATACCTTTGTAGATAGCAAGTGGAAATTGTCTAAGGGTTCTATGACAGTTGCACGTGGAGAGTTATGTTGTTCTTTGTACAAGACATATTTGAGTGTATGTTCTGGTGAACTTAATGCAGTAGAAGAGAAAAATTCTTCTAATTTATGGCATCGGAGATTAGGACACATGAGTGATAAGGGTTTGAAATGTCTAGCAGGTAAATCTCTTATTCCTGTTGATACTACAGTTGCTCTTGACCCTTGTGATCATTGTTTGGCAGGCAAGCAGCATAGAGCTTTTTTTGCTAGAAAATCTACTAAGAGACAAGATAAGCTAGAGCTTGTGTACTCTGATGTTTGTGGTCCTATTGAGGTAGAGTCTATTGGTGGCAATAAATATTTTGTCACTTTTATTGATGATGCTACTAGAAAAACTTGGGTTTACATGTTGAGGACCAAGAGCCAAGTGTTTGAGATATTTCAGAAATTTCATGCTATAGTAAAAAGGGAGAAAGGAAAAAAATTGAAGTGCCTTCGTTCTGACAATGGTGGTGAGTATACTTCTCATGAGTTCAAGAATTATTGCTCACAATATGGTATTCGACATGAGAAGACAGTTCCTGGTACTCCACAACATAATGGTGTTGCAGAAAGGATGAACAGAACCATTGTGGAGAAAGTGAGGTGTATGTTGAAGATGTCTGATCTACCTAAGTCATTTTGGGCAGAGGCAGTAAATACTACTATTTACTTGATCAACCGTTCTCCATCTATTCCTTTGGGTCTTGACATTCCTGAGAGAGCATGGAAGAGAAGTGATCCTACATATTCACATCTTAGATTCTTTGGATGCAAAGCTTATATGCATGTGCCAAAAGATCAGAGATTGAAGCTTGATTCCAAGACTACTCCATATGTGTTTGTTGGCTATGGTGATGAAGAGTATGGGTTTAGACTCTATGATCCTGAGAAGCAGAAGGTAGTAAGAAGCAGGGATATTGTATTCTTTGAGCATGAGATGGGAGCAGAACTTTTGAGTACAAGGTATCATGCTTACTCCGACTCATTTATTGATGTTACTGATGATTTGTCTGTTCCTACTTCTGTTTCTGTTGAACAGCCAACATATGATGATCTTGATACAACACATGATGGTGTTGAAGATGTATAAGCTGAAGATGATAGTGATGAACCACAGTTTGATGATTCTCCTAATGATGCTCAACCAGATAATGAAGAGGTTCATGAACAGGGAGAGCAATCTACCCCGTCAGTAGATGATGTTCAGGTTAGAAGGTCAAATAGAGATCGTAAACCTTCTACAAAGTATCCAGACACAGATTATATCTTAGTCACACATGAGGGGAAGCCTGAGAGTTTTCAAGAAGTGTTGTCTAGTGAAGATAAAGATCTTTGGCTCGAGGTTATGAAAGAGGAGATGGATTCTTTGAAAAAGAATGAGACATATGAGTTTGTGAATCTTCCTAGAGGCAAGAAAGTCTTGAAAAACAGATGGGTTTTCAAGAATAAGAAAGATAGTAAGAAGATAGTGAAGCGAAAAGCTCGATTGGTGGTCAAAGGATACAACCAGAAAAAGGGCATTGATTTTGATGAGATCTTCTCTCCTGTTGTCAAGATGACTTCTATCAGAACTGTTTTAGGGCTAACTGTAAGTCTTGATCTTGAGTTGGAGCAGCTTGATGTAAAAACTGCTTTTCTACATGATGACTTGTATGAAGAAATCTACATGGAGCAGCCTGAAGGATTTGAAGAAAAGGGGAAAGAGAAACTTGTTTGCAAGTTGAAGAAGAGTCTTTATGGGCTTAAACAGGTACCAAGGCAGTGGTATCGGAAATTTGATTCCTTTATGACAAGCAATGGTTATAAACGGACTTTTGCAGATCCTTGTGTGTATTTCAGAAAGTTCCCTGGTGACAACTTCATAATTCTTCTTTTGTATGTAGATGATATGCTAATAGTTGGGCAAGATTCAGTGATGATTAGTAACTTGAAGAAAGATTTGTCTAAGTCATTTGATATGAAAGATTTGGGTCATGCAAAGCAAATCTCAGGCATGGAGATTGCTCGTGACTGGAAGGCTAGGAAGTTATGGCTATCTCAAGAGAGTTATATTGAACGTGTGCTTGAAAGGTTCAATATGAAGCATGCTAAACCGGTTAGTACACCACTCGCATCACATTTTTAGCTAAGTAAGAGAGCCTGTCCTAGAACAGAGAAAGAGAAAGCAAGTATGTCCAATATTCCTTATTCTTCTACTGTTGGTTCTTTGATGTATGCTATGGTGTGTACAAGGCCCGATATTGCACATTCTGTTGGTTTGTTGAGCAGATACTTATCCAATCCGGGTAAGGCTCACTGGGAAGCAGTGAAGTGGATCTTCAGATACTTGCGTGGTACTTCCAAACTTTACTTGTGTTATGGAGGTGGCAAACTTGTTCTTGAGGGATATACAGATGCAGACATGGCTGGTGATCTCGATAGTAGAAAGTCTACCTCAGGTTATATGTTCACACTTTCAGGGGGAGCCATTTCTTGGCAATCTAAGTTACAAAAGTGTGTGGCTTTATCAACTACTGAGGCTGAGTATATAGCAGCTGTAGAAGCAAGCAAGAAAATGCTTTGGTTGAAGAGATTCCTTCGAGAATTGGGTTTGAAGCAAGGTGAGTATGTAGTATTCTGTGATAGTCAGAGTGCTATAGATTTGAGCAAGAATTCCATGTATCATGCTCGAACCAAGCATATTGATGTTCGTTATTATTGGATGCGGAATGTGATTGAAGAAGAACTGATGAAACTGAAGAAAGTTTATACAAACAAGAATGGTGCAGACATGTTGACTAAAGTGGTTCCAGGAAGCAAGCTTGATGTTTGTGGCAAGCTTGCGGGAATGAGCTTCAAGTAGTGATTGAAGTGTGTTCATCTTCCCCGTGTTGGGCTGGAGGGAGAGATTGTTATGGGTCTAGCCCATGTTGGTTTTATTTTTGGACTTTCAATAGTGTTTTTGGAAGTGTTTAATATAAAACTTCAGTTGTGAAGAGGGGCAGAGAACACAACTCACGCACACAGAAGAAAAGAGAGAAAACAAGGGAGTTCTTCATTTTTCGGATTTCTGTGCTCAGTTTCAGTGAGCTCAACGATCGGAGGTCTTCCTACCGTTGGCTGTTGCTGAGTTTTTGACAGCTTGTTCGTAACATCCGGATCTTCATTCTGACCGTTCGGATTGGCCGTCGGAGCTTCGGTTTGGTCAGAATCGTGGATGAACAGACCTGCAGTGTTTGGTGAACTCTACACCTTTCTTGTTGATATTTTGATCTCTTGTTGATCTTGGTGATTGTTGGAGGTTGTGAATCCTTTGTAGACTGGATTGTGGTTCTTTTACCTCATTGACCAATAAGAGAATTTAGGGTAATTTCCTCGAGAGGTCCCGTGGTTTTTTATCCTTCACATCGAAGGGTTTTCCACGTAAAAATTGTGTGTGCAATTGTTGTGATTTACTTCCGCTCGTCATTGTCATCGTTGTTGTTGATTTAGATTCCTGCAACTTGGTATTAGATCCTCACAATTTCGTGGGTCTCAAGCATACCAAACGGCACGACGGAATCTCCAAATTGAGGATGCATTCAATTTTTTATACTATTTAGCATCTAATTCACTGGTTCGATTAATCCAAATGCAACCAGAGATAATTTTTGAAATAGGACAAAAACTTCCTGACAACTTTTAACACAACCGTATAACTTGAATTCTTAGTTTTGTTGTATGGGCGTTGTGTACAGTTGCTCCCTTAGCAACTAAGTTTGCTGGGAGTTATGTTGTGATCCTCGGACTATTGTTCTATTGGAATGAGTTATATCTGTAAAAAAATGTTACCATACTCCTAAGAATTCGAACTCAAAGCCTTGTTAAAGTATAACTAGGTGAAATGGGTCTTGACCATAAAACTAAATACTCATAAGATGCGCTAAGATTGTTTGGATGGAGACTTGTAGACTATGGCTTCTGGATACTCTAACGCCGCCCGGTTTAACAAATATTAAAAGGTTTTTGGACGTTATTTCCGCGGCATCTGAAGTGGTTACTCCTCAGCACCAATAAAAAAGGCTCCTTATTCTTTAACTTTAGCGTGGAAGTGCAGATAAACTCTTACCAATCTTCACAATATAATTCCTTTAATCAGAGAGCTTTGCGTTGACTTATTCGATTTAGTAGTTTCGAACACTAAAAATTAAAGGATGAGCGTGACAAATACAGATGCCGAAATCCATGGTGACAGGTTGAAGGAGTTGAAGGCTTTTGACGAGACAAAGGCCGGAGTCAAAGGGTTGGTGGACGCCGGAACGGCGACGATCCCTGACATCTTTATCCGACCACCGGAGGAACTCGAAGAGGACATCCGAGCTGGCCAGATCAGCATCCAAGTTCCGGTAATCGACCTCGGCGGGATTGAGGACTCGGATCGCCGTATGAAGATCATACATCAAGTTATGGAGGCATCAGAGAAGTGGGGGTTCTTCCAAGTAATTAACCATGGGATTCCTCTTGAAGTCCTCCAAGGGATAATTGATGGGTCTCAATTGTTTCATGAACAAGACGTTGAAGAGAAGAAAAAGTATTATAGTCGAGACAATACAAGACCAGTGAGGCTCAATTCAAATTATGACTTGTTCGATTCGAAATTCGCGAGTTGGAGAGACTCACTTATTATTACATTTAAAAATCCTGATGCTGTTGATTCCAATGAATTTCCTGCCGTATGCAGGTAAGTACATACGCTGATCATTGTCAGATCTTATTTACGAAGTGTTTCTCGTGAATATTCGGCATTGACTTTGATATATTTCTCCAGAGAGCAAGTAACGGACTACATAGGACACGCCGTACCTTTAAAAGACACACTGGTTGATCTACTATCCGAAGGACTTGGCCTTAGACCGAACCATCTGAGATCACTTGGCTGTGGAGAAGGGTTTGGTTTGATCTCCCATTACTATCCGGCATGCCCAAACCCGGAGCTGACGCTTGGGATCGACCGCCACACGGATCCTGGAATCTTGACTCTGCTGCTGCAAAACCACATTTCTGGTCTGCAGGTCCTTTATGAAGGTCAATGGGTTAATGTAGATCCGGTCCCCGGAGGACTGGTGGTGAATATTGGGGACTTGTTCCAGGTTCGATTGATCACTTCCATAACACTCGAAATATTATGTTTTCGTATGTTTACAGTTGCGCAATTATGCATACAACTTCACATTTTTGTGACAGATGATAACGAATGACAAACTTACAAGTGGAGTGCACAGAGTGCTTGCGAATCGTGTCGGTCCACGTATTTCTATTGGCTGCTTCTTCTCTGGAAGCCTCTCCTTCTCGTCAAAGACATTTAAGCCAATTGAAGAGCTAACATCCGATGACAACCCGCCTCATTATAAGGAAATTGTCTTGAGTGAGTACATCTCAGGATTTTACACCAGGAAGCTTGAAGCCAAGTCTAACTTGGACTATTACCGGCTGTAATAAAGCTTTTGGTTTCTCCAGTTCATGATTATTGTTAACATGAGAATGAGATGTACGCACACATGCTGCTGCGAATTCATAAGATTCGGAACTTTTTTCGCTTCTGCAAACGAGACTGTACTAGCATAGTGATGTTCAATTTGGATCATGGTCTGTTTCAGACAAGTATATTACATGTATTTGAACGTGAAACGGATTACACCGTATCTAAGTATTCACCGTGAACGTAAAATATTGTCATCATATTCCTCGTTTAGATGACATGTTAAATGAGTTACGTGGATCAAGTGTATTTTCTAAAATTGGCTTGAAAAGTGACATTTTGTTAATATCAATAGTTACAATCAAATCATTTAATCATTTCAAACAGTCCAAATCATATAAGTAGCATCACAAATATAGAGGCTCCCATCACCATCACTCAAAACTATCAAGAACAAAAGAACATCAATAATTTCACTGCCAGAATTCATAGGATTATCCTCCCTGAATTTAAAATAAGATGCCTCAAGAAAAATCAGCACTCGGCTAGTTGGAACTTCGCAGCTGCCGATCACGAAGCCGACCGTAATAAAACTTATGGTAGGGCTAAAGAGGAGAAAAGACCATCTACAAATTCATAAGCATAAAACTAATATAATTTGAATTATGGTTCCGAGTCCTCACCGTTTCAATCTTCAAAGGGGGTGGAGAGAATTGAAAAGAGAGAGAGTAAAAGACCAAAAGAGGAATGTATAGAGAGACACGTTGTAAAAATGAGGCGGCAAGTAGGGAGAGAGGATATTAATATTTATTGGAGGAATTGCATCATATTCTCTTTTACGGCTGCAAAATTAAATTAACATATGGGAGCGGGGTTACTTTTTCGTTTGAAATTGGCAGCTGGATTGGGTTATTTCCATTTTCCGCGCACCTTGAACCATACGGATGGACCGGAATGGGCCGCGATGTAAATTTAAAATTTCATTTCCTATTTTATACTATTTAAAATCAAAATCACATTTTTTTAATCGTTCACAATTTTTAACTGAAAAGCAAGACTTTAACCGTTGTGTGAATCCCCCAGCTCTAGCTCCCATGGGAAAAAGTCAAAAACAGTTTAACTGAAACACCAAACTCCGGAACGGTCCATTCAAAGTCGAGAAGTATTTTTAGTTCAGACTAATATGGAGAAACATAACTATATTAGCTAATCTAAATTTAAATAGAATAGAACATTTAAAATATATAAAGATAGAAAATTCTATCCAATAAGACCGTTCCCAAGTGAAAGTAAACAAGTTGGTCCCATGTCGTTGTCATCTTCTTTATCTACAGTTAAAATTTCTGTATTATTTAAAGTCCACATTCACAAAATAAAATGGAAATGCAAACATGTCACGCACATATGAAGTAAATACCGGTAAAGAAGCAAGCCAACTGAATTAACTGCTTCCTTGTCCTGGATATGGAAGTCTTTAGCAAACTTCTTCCATTCTTGAAATTGATATCCAAAATATTAACATTCTATCAATCCAGCCCCAGACACTTTTTTTTTAGGAACAACTTAAACACTTTGTCCTCACCAGGAAACATTGTACTTGTGATCTTTCCAAAATTATTTTGGTATCTGAATACATATCTAATCAATTAGTATATATTTGAGTTACATTTTACCAAAATTTAGTGTTTGTAATACATCCATATTCTTCATTACTTCAGATCAAAAATAATGTATAAGTTAATAAAACTTGATACATATTAATCTCATTTGTCCTATATGTTAACTTGGATCGAATTGTTCGGACTTTGTCGGACCCAATTGAGAAATTCTAAAGATTAAAGGTCCAAAAAAGTAATTGTTCCTGTAGCATCGTCATCTACTTCCTAGACCCGGGGGCGGCTCTCGCCAGCCAAGTCTACCAACTCCCGTGATCAATTTCTCTCTCTCTTCTCTCTTCTCTCTCCCTGAAAACGTTAAAATGGGGGAGATGGGTGGGGAATTGTTCATTGGTGACCGGTAATAGGGAAAGTTGTGAACTTTTTATTTGATAAAAGAGTTGGGAGATGAAGAATTTCGCTGGGACGCCGGGGACCTTAACTGCCCTTCTCCTGAGGGTCTCGCAGTGCGTTTTCGCTGCTGGGTCTATTGCTGCTATGGCTACCACTTCCACTTTCTTCAATTACACCGCTTTCTGGTACTCCCTTTCTTTTCTCTCTCTCTCTCTTTCTTTCTTTCCAATGCTCTTATGATGTTAATTGTTCGGAATTGCCTCAAATTCTTACAAGATTAGAACTTGATTCCTTTATATATGTGTGTGTGTTTTGGATTGGGCATTCTGGGGGAGGGTGTGATAGAACAACCCATATATGATTAGTTCCTTATTAACTGTCACAGATTATGTTGGCCTGTGATGGAAAGAACATTACTCGGTTGGCCTGTCTTAACTTCAAAATTTATTGAACAAACCAATGAAAGTTTCGAGTAGAGTATACAGTTTATTTGATATTTTTCAATAATTTTTTTTCTGATGAGTAAATTATACTAATGTGTCTAGAGAATGCTTTGCTGTTCAAGAATACCACCAACCATATCTATTTTGATCCATTAGAAAGAGATGAACTTTTTTATGTTTTCTACATTTAAGTTTCGCTTTGTATTATATCGTTATGCATTAAGGCTTCTATTCACTGACCATGGATAGTAAACGAGTGACGCAGTGCTCACAAATGGAGCTAGCTACGGCCGTGTTTCTAAGATTAATGGGAAGTATCATTCTGATTTCGGTTCTAGCTTACATGGATTGAACCTGAACAATTCACAGGTGCTGGGTTTTAGAATATGGCTATCTCCTCACTCAATTGTATTGTTTCATTCATGATTCACACCAGATTACTTTGAATGAACTGTTCCATATGTTCGACTGTTGGCACTCTGACTCATATCGTCGCCTCTCACTACACCCTTAGACTTGAACGGTGGTGTCTTCTGACAAAGTGTTCAGCGATGTCCTCAGCGACTTTGCTTTTGCCTAAACCAGCAGCAAACACAATGTTCCTTTCCCCTTCAACTGCTAACCTGGGAATAATTTATTGTCGCCACTTCTTTAGCAGGATCACAGGATTTTATTTTTTTTTAATGTGCCAAATGATAGAGTAAGCTGTGTTCTGAGATCATCTTGTTTTTGCAGCTATTTGCTTGCTTCGATGGGTTTGCAAGTCATCTGGAGCTTTGGTCTTGCATTGTTGGACACATGCTCGTTGGTACAGAAGAAGGGAATCCATACTGCTGTCATGGTCAGCCTTTTTGTCGTCGGAGATTTGGTTTGTATCTTTCAAACTCTCAAAATTCATCTATTCTAGTCTGTATACATAAATCCAAAAGGAAATACATCCAATTATGATTATTTCAATCGCCTTATTGGCTCTTGCATCATATTCTGTTGCAGGTGACAGCGATCTTGTCTCTTGCGGCAGCTTCGGCATCAGCGGGCGTAACAGTACTTTACTTTCACGACTTGGGTCATTGCAATGCTGCAGGAGAATGCCAAAAATACCAAGTATCGGTTGCGTTTGCCTTTCTGAGCTGGATATCAATCGCAACCTCGTCTCTGATCATGCTCTGGTTAGTGGCTGCCGGTTAGCTACCTTTCGTAAATTGTTGTACAACGTGCTTGTTCATAGATTTCAAACATTCATTTTGTCCATACTACACAAGATGAACCGGTACATCAAACAGCTCGGTTCTCCGATGATCGGTTTTCGTGTAGTGGAGAAGTTTTGGCTCGACAGCTTCTCTATGCCAACTCTTTTCATCGTGACGTGGCATTAATGGCACTCGGAAATTTTCTATGTAATTGAACAAAAACTACATGATTGGAATTGTATAGTAAACTGGGAACTCAAGGCCGATGTTTTAGATTCTTCTTTTTATATTGTAGGTTTGGCTTCTTATGTAACACGAACATAACTATACACAGTTGCTGTAACAAATGAACAGCGTGACAATGTGTTTTGCACATGGAAACTTTACTATGGTCATAGTTTAGATACGGTTTGGTATATTCTACTGTTATGATTTCGGTATTTCCTAAATTTATGGTGGCCCTATTGAGTTTGGTATATTCGAAAATTATGATTTCGTGATGGAATAGACATTTGGGAGAGCATTTGATCCTTGGTGCGATAGAAACATCAGGACATGTCAGCCATATCATATATATAATTAATTCCTTGGCCACAATTAAACGAGATGTAAGATGACCAATTATTCGATGGTTACCATATCTTGATACATTAAAATAAAATAATATGAAATCGTGGACAACAAGTGGAATTGTAATTCATATAATGGACACTCACCTTTTTTTCCTAATCGTGGACTTGTCCTGTCCAGACGAATTTAATTTTGGAGTTATGATCTAATTTAGTACATCATTATAAGTATGATCGTAGTTTATAAACGTTCTTTTCGTTTGATTCTTAATAATTGGTTTTCTGTTGATGCATTTTACATGAGCTGAACCTATAAAAAGTCTGTATCGACCCCCAACCACAAATGGCTAGTGGGGAACATTGGAGGAGCACTTGCATTAGTTAAAGAATTACTCTATTTAAGAGGCCCCTAAAAAAACAGAATTACTCTATTTCCTTTTTTTTATTTCTTTAATTTTTCTTTGTACAGTTCCCCTTTCATTTATACAAAAAAAAAAAAGACACGAGTGAGTGACAGGCATAAAAAGCAAACTACAAGAGGTCAAGCATGCATAGGGTGACGTCGATTCGGTATCACAGTCTGGTTATATTTTTTTTTTGGTAAAAAAAAAATTGAACTATTTTTTCTACGTTGGATGTTAAAAGTTCATATAATATTTTACTCATCTTCCACGAAAAAATCTGGAGATCAAGATATGGCCAGCTAGTCTCCGAGTAACAGTTTGGTCGCCAAAAAGTTGAACTAATTGGACATCGGTATTCACAATCTATACGTAACTATTGAGCGACCAATGTTTTCTACTTCAAACCAAACGATTATTTTATGATATTTATGCAAACATGCCAAGTAAGACCATCCGCACCCGCGGGGGCGTGAGGGCTGGGAGTGCCACGTGGCAAAGGTAGATTGGCCCCTTGCCACCCCTTCTCTCTCTCCCCTGATGCCCTTGAGTGTCAGGAAGGCGTTTGTCGCCTCTGAGGGCACGCACCCGAGTGGGCGACGTGGCCCTCTCTGATTGGGCCACGTCACCTACTCGGGTATTTCTTTTTCTTTAATTTCTTTTTAAAATTATTAAAAATTGAAAAAAAATCAAAAAAAATTAAAAAAAATTTCTAAATTTTTTTTTTAATTTTTTCAATGTTTTGGTTTTTTTTAAAATTTTTTTAAATTTTTTGGTAGTTTTATACAACTTTTTGAATCCAAAAAAAGAGACTTTTCGGATAAAAAAATGTGTCTCGTCCAAATTTTTTTTAAAAATGTGTGGTCCAAAATAAGTTGAAAAATCTATAAATAGATACACCTTACTTCATAAATTTTCACACCAAATCCTCTCCTCTTTTTAGAAAAAAAAATAAGTATGGATCCGATTATTCCGAGTTCCGATAGTTCAGATTCTAGTTCGGATATGGGCTATAGTTTAGGAGAGGAAGAAAGTAGGTTAGTAATCAATTGGGTGCAGCAATGGCAAGCCGCAATGGAAGCCAACATTCGTGCCGAAGAGGCCACTCTTCGAAGGAGTCGAGCTGAGGCGGTTCCTCGTGCGTCAAAATGCTATATCAACCAGGATCGACAAGCTGGTGGAGAGCGCTTGGTGCAAGATTATTTTGCTGAATTGCCAACATACGGAGCTGATATGTTCCAACGTCAGTTTCGTATGCACAGACCTTTGTTCCTTCGAATAGTTGAAGCGGTGAGTGTTGTTAATCCTTACTTTCAACAATCATACGATGCTGTAGGGAGACTCGGGCTTTCGGCTTTGCAAAAATGTACTGCAGCAATGAGAGTTCTTGTGTACGGTTCAGCTGCTGACGTCGTGGATGAATATCTTAGAATTGTCGAATCTACCACACGGAAAACTTTGGTGAAATTTGTAGATGGCGTCACGACTTGTTTTGGCGCTGAGTATCTGAGGAAGCCCAATGAACAAGACCTTGCTCGTCTACTCCATGTGGCAGAGCAACGTGGTTTCCTTGGCATGATAGGTAGTATCGATTGCATGCATTGGGAATGGAAGAATTGTCCAACTGCCTGGGCTTGACAATATGGTGGGAGAAGTGGCAAACCAACAATCATACTGGAAGCGGTTGCTTCATATGACCTATGGATATGGCACGCCTTCTTTGGCACACCGGGTACCTGTAATGATATCAATGTGTTACAACGGTCTCCTATTTTTTCTGATGTTTTAGAAGGTCGTGCACCTAAAGTGAGCTACACCGTCAACGGAACCCATAGAGAGTTGCTATATTATCTCACTGATGGGATATATCCACAATGGGCTACCTTTGTGAAGTCAGTAACAGCTCCGTCTACCCAGAAGTTGAAGATGTTCGCTGAACGTCAAGAAGCATACAGAAAGGATGTGGAGAGGGCATTTGGAGTTCTTCAAGCTCGCTTTGCATTCATAAAAAATCTATGTCTTATTTGGAATCAAGAATTCATTGGAAAAGTTATGATTGCTTGTATCATACTGCATAATATGATAGTGGAAGATGAACGTGATGGATATGGGCTTTACTGTCCAGAAGATTTCATCGACGAATCAGCCGGGAGTAGCATATCTACAGATCACGAATACTCTACTCAACGCATAAGATCTCTATCAAGTTTCATGATCGCTGATTCTCAGATTCGGAATAGAGAAGCTCACGTCGCTCTCTGTAAAGACCTAGTTGAGCACGTTTGGACTAAGTTTGGAGGTGGTAATTAGTTATGTAATTTTAATATCTATGTAATTTCTTGAATTTCATAGTTCCTTTTGTAATTTGCAATTTTTAATAAATTTATCATTTCAAAAAATTGTGTGCTTCAAATTTTAATTTAGCGCATTCGAAGTTAGGAGAAAAAATATTCGAGTCTGGTACAATTAGCTGCATTTTAAAAAAAGCTGAGCTAAAAAAAAGCTAATGTGGATGGGGGCACGAACACTGTAGCAGGGACATGGGTGTGAGCTGAAAAACTGAGAGCATAGGCACGCTGACGTGGTGCCTAGGGCACGGACTGTAGCAGGGGCAGGGGTGCGGATGGTCTAAGTGCCATTTTTAGTGATTTGGTGTAGGGTGCCAAACATAGTTTCAAAACTGACCGAAGAGAAATTCCCTCTGCTTTTCAAGTTGTGAGTTGATTAACCCGACCGGTCCAATCACCGGTTAGGCTAGAGGTTTTAATACATGCGCTAGATATGTTTATATAAAGTAGTATAGGAATTTTCTAATAATTTAGATTCATTATGTTAATTTTTTTAATCTTCCACAATTATTTTACTTTTCTTTTCCAATGCACTTGTACTTTCCAATACACTCATTCTTTTTTGGGAAAAGTATAATTTTAGTACCTGTGATTTCACAGTTTTTGACATATATGATCCTATCATTAGAAAATGACCAAACAAGTCCTAATGTTAGCATCCCCGTTTCACTTTTAGGCTCGGATGCCTTCCCAAACCTAAATTTACTCCCAAACCTAATCTTTTTCACTTTTAGGATTTTTGAAATATACTAAATAAGTCGGGACTAAAATGTAAAAAAGATTAGGTTCAAAGCGAATTTAGTTTCGGAAAGCCACCCGAGACTAAAAGTGAAATGGGGATGTTAATATCATGACTCGTTTTGTCATTTTCTAATGATATAATCATATGTCAAAAACTGTGAAACCACAAGTATTAAAATTATGCTTTTCTCTTCTTTTTTTCCATCAAAAAATTTCCTCCTCCCTCCTCCATGCTTCTCGACCCTTCAATTCTTCTTCCTCCATTCTCTTGTGGCCTCCTCCTCCCTCGCAATGGGTGGCTTTCCTTTCTCGTCGTGTGACCCTACTCCATCTTCAACCTTCATTCGTCGGCGACTCTCTTACTTCGCTCTTCTACTCCAACTGTCCTCTTCTGACAACGGCTATATTTTCTCCACTGCAAAAGATAAAGAGAAAGATAAACTTTTTTGTTTGTGTTTAGATCTTAGGGTTAGAAAAAATTGTGCATTAGGGAAACAATTTTTGAAATTACCCTTAAACCTTATTACAAATTAGATTTTTTGGGTATGTCAATTGTTTGGTCCTATAGAAAAGTGTCCGTTTCATAAGATTAACAACCTTACCTACATTTGAAAATTATTTGTATGTTTCGACTGATTAGATTGTCAGTTAGACTGCGTATTTGAAAATTATGATACCAAGTTCATCTCGCTATATCTATTTGTATGTTATTTTGATGGAAATTATTTAGTATTCAGATACTAACCAAAAGTTAAGTTACGTCATATTAACATAACTATAGTTTTCGTAATCAAACTTGAATAATCTAATTACACTTACTTCATAAGTACATTTTTGTTGACGAGAGTTGAACTCACCCTTTTCGTATACCATTAGAGCATTGTTCATTGATTATCTAATCATACTTATGGTTAGTTAATCTACCGTCCTGTCATATAACTGTTTGCAACACCATCTAGTATTCGAATTTAATGGGTCATCTAATCTGGATAGGATATTTGAAAAATGGTAAAACTCTCTCAATAAATATTTAATATTATTATGTTTTCAAAAGATCGAAGTTCACCCCTAATTAAGTTAGACCAATATCATCACTAATAAAAAAATGGTTTATGTTCCAACTCATGGCTCACACTAATCTGCCTATGAAGCATCGCATATTGCTCTGTGGAGTTGCACAAATCGGACGGAAAAACATTTCATATAATCGACATGTCATTCCAGAGCAAGATCGGCGGATTTAATTGCTCCGGAGCAGGAATAAATAAAGAGGAGAATTGCTGCAATTTTCTAGGTAACTGCATGTACGCGAATCGCCCCTCTTTTTTATTTGCACATATAATTGATTGTGTTGTTGTTTTTTTTTGGAGGTGAGAGACTTTATTAATAAACTTATTACTTTAGTCTAATTTGGAATAACACACTTCTCGTGTGAGTGTAAATATATTGAACATGTTTAGTTCGAAAATATGTGTCATGAATAACGTCATGTTGCATGCAGCACTATCCTCCCTTCCGAAGCAAGCTTGAAGAAAATAAAATTGGCGGTTTATATTGAGTTACATATAGAACTACAAGTACAAAATTTTTGAAATAAATCGATGATAAATTTATTACAAAAACTTTGTTACAGTTAAAATATTTTTTCATGTTTGTACTTATATTAGTCAATCCAAAATATATAAATTGCACAAGTAATTTACACGTGTGAAAAAATATCCAAAGATTTTATGAAGGAACAAGATCGAAAAGGAAATTTAGCTAACGGCCAGCGATAAACGTGTAAATTTCAAGTTTGAGGGTCTAACGTTCATGTCAATTCGAGCGCCTAATTTTTTAGCGTGTCTTCTTATTTGTTAGGGAAAAATCCTCCCTTCTTTTTATTTTAACACCGAAATTTAAGACATCTAAGAGAGAGCTGAGATTATAAGCATTATTAGCATAACCAAAACTAAGGATGAGAAGCTGAGAATATTAGTTCGTCCCTCCCCCCTATACTTGTAATTTCTGTATTTCAACGTACCTCAAACTTAATTTAATCATTACAATGGACGTTGGGATCTATGTGTTTCGAAAAAACATACATCACTCCAAAAAAAAATCCGATAGGGCTCTTGTCTACTTGAGTTGAAGGTCATTGGAGACCGTAAGGGCCAATTGCTTCCGATTGACAGTTTGGTTGCCTAAACATTGCACTAATTGGACATCGGTGTTCATAATCAATATGTGGTTATTGAGCGCCCAACGTTTTCTACTTCAAACCAATCGATTATCTTATGATATTATGCGCACATGACAAGTGAGTGCCAATTTTAGTGGTTTGGTGTAGGGTAGCAAGGCCACCTCGCTATACCTATTTATATGTTATTTTACTGGAAATTATTGAAGAATAAATTGCCGCTTACTAATCCATTAGGTTTACTTCCTTTAAATAGGATAATATAGGATTTAATTGAGAACATCTAGAGTTGCAAAATATTTAACCCGTTACACCTTCCTATTTAAAATTACATGTGTGATACCCCGTATATGTACTGTATGAAAGGCTTAAGTGATTTGATTGTTACTATCCATATCAACAAGGTGCACCTTCTTTTCGGGCACACATCCTGAAAGAACTCCAAGGTAAAACGCGTTTGGCCGAGAGTAGGATCAGGATGGGTGACCTCCTGGGAAGTTTCCCAGGGTGCGTGCGAGTGAGGACAAAGCACGCTGAAAAGACCCGTGCTGGTACAGTGGAGCTAGTCGATCAAATCACGGGGCATTACATTTGGTATCAGAGCGACCTCGGCTTGTACGGTGTGATTCGGGGACCAAATGCGCCTACAAGCGAGGGATTCTGGGATTGTGTGTATCTAGCACGACGAGGACGTCGCGTATTTAAGGAGGGGTGAATGTGATACCCCGTATATGTACTGTGTGAAAGGCTTAAGTGATTTGATTGTTACTATCCATACCCACAAGGTGCACCTTCTTTTCGGGCACACATCCTGAAAGAACTCCAAGGTTAAACGCGTTTGGCCGAGGGTAGGATCAGGATGGGTGACCTCCTGGGAAGTTTCCTAGGGTGCGTGCGAGTGAGGACAAAGCACGCTGAAAAGACTCGTGTTGGTACAGTGGAGCCAGTCAGTCAAATCACGGGACGTTACATTTGGTATCAGAGCGACCTCGTATATGTACTGTATGAAAGGCTTAAGTGATTTGATTGTTACTATCCATATCAACAAGGTGCACCTTCTTTTTGGGCACACATCCTGAAAGAACTCCAAGGTTAAACACGTTTGGCCAAGAGTAGGATCAGGATGGGTGACCTCTTGGGAAGTTTCTCAAAGTGCGTGCGAGTGAGGACAAAGCACGCTGAAAAGACCCGTGTTGGTACAGTGGAACCAGTCGATCAAATCACGGGGCGTTACAACATGCATTATCAAGTCAGGGGGACATGTTGTATAATTTTTATACTATGACATCACTCTAACAAATATTTAGTATTGGGATTAATCATGATTCAAGTTATGTCAAGTTAAAATAACTATAGTTTTCTCAAATAATATAATTATATTTTATAAGTAGATTTTTGTTGTGGCAAGAGTTTCAATTCACTGCTTCTTCATTCCATTAGAGTAAGTATTCATTGATCATCTGATTACACTTTCGTTAGTTAATCTACGATTCTGGGACATAACTATTCGCAATTTTTTTATATCATCTAGTATCCGAATTTATTGATTCAACTAATCTAAATAAAATTTTTTAAAAATGGAAAACTTTTTTTAATAAATATTTAATACTACTATATTTCTAAAAATTCAATCTTTGCATTTAATTAAGTTAAAATAACTTTACCAATGAAAAATGGTTTATGTTCCAAGTTATGGCTCACACTAATCTGCCTATAAAAGCATCGCATAATGCTTTGTAGACTTGCACGATATCGGTCGAAACAACATTTCATATAATCAACATGTCATTCCAGAGCAAGATCGGCGGATTTAATTGCTTGGGAGCAGCAACAAATAAAATGGAGAGTTGTTGCAATTATTTAGGTAACTGTATGTACATGAATCTCCCCTCTTTTTTACAATTTGCACTTGTACTTGATTCATCTGGTTTTTAGGGGGTGAGAGACTTTATTAAGTAGATCATTACTTTGGTTTAATTTTGAAATCACATACTTCTCGTGTGAGTGTAAATTTAATGAAATTGTTTCGTTCGAAAATATTTGTCATGAATAACGTCAGGGTGCATGCAGTAATATAGTCCTACCTTATGAAGCAAGCTTGAAGAAAAAGTTGATGGTGGTTTACAAAGAGTTAGATATATAATTTATTAGTACAAGTTTCTATAAATACAACCGCTTAAATTTTTTAAGAAAAATTTGTTACAGTTCAAAATTTTTGAACTTAGATTCCAAAAGTCTAATTGTACAAGAAATTTACGCTTGTGAAGAATGTGCAAATATTTTTTTGAAGAAACTGAACCAAAAGGCAATTAAGCCAACGGTCAGAGATAAACGTGTAAACTTCAAGTTTGAGGGCTTAACGTTCAGGTCGAACCTTTAGCATGTCTTCTTAGTCAGTTAGCGAGAAATCCTCCATCCTTTTCATTTAAATGCCGAGGTTTAAGGTACCAAAGAGAGAGCTGAGATTATAAAAATTATTAACATCATCAAAACAAAGGATGGAAAGCTGAGAAAGTAAGTCGCCCCTTCTCCCTATACTTGTAATTTTTTGTGTTTCAAAATCTAGTTTAATATGGATCATAGATATTCGGATATCAAATAGTTATCACTGTAATTCTTCTTTTTTCTATTAGGGCACTTGTCAACTTGAGTTGAAGTTCAC
This sequence comes from Hypericum perforatum, assembly GCA_012979155.1. NCBI lineage: Eukaryota > Viridiplantae > Streptophyta > Magnoliopsida > Malpighiales > Hypericaceae > Hypericum > Hypericum perforatum. Next base: position 19,048 of record SOPF01029160.1, read on the forward strand.
TGGAGAACATAAGGGCCAATTGCTTTTGATTGATTCGCTGTATCAAAACAGTATAAAGTAAGAACATTGAGAAATAGAATATAAGGCATATTCCATTTTTAGTGTAATTCGCTTATGACGTAGCATTAAAAAACACTCATTTTCAAGGAAGAATCAATGTCTCTCCCAGTTGAGTGATGATTCATTCCATCAATTGAGTTTAGAAGATTATCCAATTTTGTGGGTGAAGAGTTAGAAGATAATCCACTTCGATTTCATTTCAGAAATAATGGAGAAATATTCTTTTGGGGGTTATTTTAACTACCACTCATCACTCAAAGTCCACTAGGAAGCTTGAACAAGACAATTCTAACATAATTTTCAATCTCTTTTTCTTCTAACATAACTGTTTCAGTTCTAACAATTTCAATTCATTCACTCACATGATATCACATTAAATTTAATTATGATTTGTATTGATGTCACTCGATTTCTGATTTGCTGTCCAAGAACATTTGATAAGAATCGATTCATAGGCAACAATTGATGAGAATATTTTCCATTCTTCTTCCATCACAGTCGTTACTATGACATCAAATTAATATCAGAGAATCATCAGGCATACAGCACAAGGAATTTACTCTGGAAAACGAGGATAAAAACCATCTACATGCAACTAATAAAATACCCACTTCAAATAACTCTCCATATGTTTTAATCTGATTGGAAAATTGGACTTGCTTCAGCTTGTGAAGGGGCCAAGTTGGAGGCAGGTAAGCAGAAAGAAATGGACGCAATGGCTCCCTGGAATGCCTATTACAAGAGGTTCAAGCCACACTTTTTGATGGTTCTTACACAAATCGGCTACACATTTCTGTACTTCATCACTGAAGCTTCTTTCAAACATGGGATGAATCCGAACGTGTACATAACGTATCGTCACGTTGTAGCCGGAGTGGTTATGTTGCCTTTCGCTTATTTTCTTGAAAGGTAAACAATGCATTAACCATCGTCAACCAAGTGATCCTAGTTTGGTTTTAAGAATATTTTTATGTCCTGCAGAAAACAGAGGCCAAAGTTGACCGTTGCTCTTCTCGCAGAGATATTCGTACTATCCCTTCTTGGGTAAGGATAAGATTGGAGTTGAATTCGTGTCTATATCAACAACCAGAAACTGAGAATCCGAATTTTCTTGTGTGTTTTCAGGGTGGGATTGACCCTGAACATGTACTTTTCAAGCTTGAATTACACATCTCCGACCTTCGTCTCGTCGATGGTCAACACGATTGCTTCTGTAACATTTGTAATTGCAGTTGTTCTCAGGTCAGAAGCTTGGATGCTCATCTGCTTATTGTTACAGTCAATTTGTGATAGTTCTGACCTGCAAAGTTATCGCAGGTTGGAAGTTCTTGATCTTCGAAATCCTCGTGGGGTGGCGAAAATCATGGGAACCTTGGTTTCCCTGACTGGTGTAACAACAATGACATTGTATAGGGGTCCCCTGGTTAAGAATCTATGGCAACCACTGATCCACGTCCATGGATCGACAAGTAGCAGCCATGAGAACTGGTTGAAAGGCTCCATTCTCACGGTTGCTAGCTGCGTAACTTGGTCTATCTGGTACATTATGCAGGCTTACACATTGAAAAGATATCCTGCACAACTGTCATTGACGACATGGATGTGCTTCATTGGAGCTGCTCAATCAGCCGTATTCACTGCCATCGTAGAGCATAAAAGAGCTGCATGGACAATCGGTATCAATATCGACTTGTGGTCCACTATATACGGCGTAAGTATCATCTAACAATTGTGAAAATGGAAAGGCGGAGGCGAAGTGAACTCTTAAGCTGGTCTATTTTTTGGCTGCAGGGAGTGGTCGTCTCTGGGGTGATCATCTTCATCCAACTCTGGTGCACAGAGCAGAAAGGGCCGGTCTTCGTAACCATGTTTAATCCCCTATCAACGATACTAGTAGCCGTTCTAGCCTACTTCGTCATGGGAGAAAAACTTTACTTGGGCAGGTACGAACAACAGATGCCTCCCTTACTCTGAAGTGCTTCATGTTACTATGTTAACTATGTTATGTTTTGCCCTTACAATAGCATTATAGGTGCTGCCGTTGTGATGGTTGGCTTGTACTTGCTGCTATGGGGAAAAGAACACGACCAAGTTCAGAACAAAGAAGAAACGATGGATTCTGATTACAACGTACAAAAGGAATCACAGCTGCAGATAATTTCGACTGACAGAAAAATGTCACCAATCGATCCATAGTTAGCGAGCTCCTGTACAACGAACAAACTAATATAGATGTTATACAATTATGTAAAACAGGATCAATAGAGAAAATGAACCTCGTCCAAGATACTACTACTACTGTCTCAGTACGAATGGCGTATCAGATAAAAACATATGTTAATTGATCGCATTGGAGAAACAAAATGTGCAGCTAAATATGCCATTGATAGAAAGATTAGGGCATCTAGTCTTTCCTGCAAAGTTTACATCTCTAGAAAGATACGCCAATGTTTTTCCACAGTTCTTAAACTAAAGGGACTTCAACTGAGAAGATACAACTGAAAGAATGCACGGAAACTTTCTAACAAAGAGGTTCTCCGCTGCACTTTCAAAATTGACCGAGTTCGTTCCCAATAGCAAAGGGCAAACCGCGAATCATGTTTGTCCTGCATCGGGCTAATTCCATGACAAACTTGTATTTACACTTGAGGAGGGACCACCGGCAAGAGAGACTAAATGAACAGCGTAGCTATTATGCTGCTGGGGGCCTAAGCTGGTGATCAGAGGATGTATCACGGGTCGCTGGAGCTAAATATTGCCACATTGGTATCATACCGTAGCCTGGATGGGGTTGCATGAACCCTGGAGGTAAAACTGACATTTTATTGGGCCCGGCAGGATAGGCAGCTGGATGAGTTTGCACGAACCCAGGAGGAGAGACAGTCATAGCTTTCAGCTGTAGCTCCATCCTTTCTTTGTCTGCCTTCAGTACAAGTTTCTCTTCACGAAGTTCGCTCTTTTCTGCCTGTTAAAGGGACAGACATACCATATTAGAACCTGTAATTACTTCAAAAAATCATCCAACAACATGTAAATCCCACAAGAACCATATGCGACCTGAGATTCAGATTGGCTCTTATGACAATATCAACAAATTTCAAACACATTTTTTTTCTATCAGATTCATCTTACAAGACGGTAACCTGTAACGCCATGGACATCCATAAATTTACGAGATGTGCCCCAACAAAGCAGTAAAAGAAAGAAGAGAATGCAAGATACCTTGAGACTTTTAATTTCTTCCAGCAGCTTTTCATTAGTCTCTTTCAGCTCCCGAGCTTCATTTCTGAGGTGGTTAACTACTCTAATGGTGTCGTCAAGTAGGGCAGGCTTATCATTCCTAACAGGTCTTCCAGGATCCAAAACAGAACTCAGATCTGAAAATCTGCAAGAAGGTAACTAACACTAAGAACAAAAGGTTCATGGTAAATCGAAAATCAGGATATGGAAACACATTTGAGCTATCGAAGGATATACCACATCAAAATTCGACACCACGGTAAGAACTATGGAAAAGAAAACATAAAAAAAAAAGTGGTAAAAAAAGAAGTATGTATGCCTGTCGTTCAACTTCTCCCTGCGCATCTTCTCACGCCAAGCTTTGCTCCCTCTCCCACTGGACTCCTCTGTTCGTACCCTACAAATTATCAACAAACCGGCCATCTGAGCATGAAGGCAATTATGGTTACCCTGAGATGAACTTTGTAACATGCTCTGGAAACCCTAAACCCCAATTCAAATCTCCCAAACTATGTAAGAGACATAAGGCCACAAAGAATACATACCTCTTCCTTGCACAATCACTACTAGAGCAGCCACCACATCCATCACTACAGCTTTGACCACCCGCAAATGAGACGTCAACATTCCCAGAGCAACCACTGCACAAACACACATACATTACCAAACTAATCAAAACCCCTGGCCTCAACTCAGATCATCAAACCGTTCCACAATACACGAGCAAGCGAGCGGATACAATCACATAGCGAGGGCGAGTGCAACGCCTTTGTACCTCTTCCTCGCACATTCGTTCCCGATCTCCACGTTCAGCCCTACGCCGGATAACGAATCGAAAAGGACATTGCCACTGAGACCGCCTCCGACACCAGATGAGAAATCAATGTAGTCGCATCTGCTAAAAAACAACACGCTCAAATCTCACGCAAATACTAAAAAAGAGACCGGGTCCTAAAACAAACAAATAAAAAAAATAAAAAAATAAAAATAAAACCTTGGATCTTCGTTGAAGAAGATGAAATCGGAGGAGTCAATCTTGTTGAGGTAGTTGTAATCAAGGTAATCCCAGCAACTGTCGTCCCCTCCTATCGGATCCATCCTCTTCCTCCTCCTTCTTCTTCTTCGCAATTAGAGTTCAATAATTAACCACGATAATATTTGATTGGAGCAGAGAATCTTAGTTAGGGGGCGCGACCAAATTAAATATATATTATTTATTTATTTATTTATTTATTAAATTGTGTATGATGACACTAGAGGAGGATGAAGATGGAGGGGGATATATTTCATTCTGTTGACCCAATAGAATTGACTTTTCTCCAATCAGGTCGTGCCACGTGGACCGCACCAATCATGATTCGTTTTTACTGCCTTCGTCCAGCCGCGTCACGCGACGTCGCCTGCTTTAATACCAGGTGTTTTCTTTTGTAGGGAGGGAGAACGTTTGTGTTAGTTTTGGCGATTTGATATTTTTTAAAAAAATATTTCGTGGTTTTTTATACTCTATGATTTTGAAATTGATAGAGTTATAACTATAGGAAAAAAATCAGAGTAAAATATTTTTTTTTTTTGCCTAGACCAGTTGTTTCTTTTTCTTTTTCACTTAAGATTTAAGAAATCATGGGATACCTAAGTTGGGAAGATTTTTTTTTCGCAGATATTAATGGCAAAAAGGAACCGCTTTATCCTTAGATGACGACGAATCATTGGATTGTCAAATAGAATCTAGAAATCCAACAATCAAATAAATATCGTCTCTTGGGTTTTACCCTTCTCCATGTTTTTTAGCAAATAGCAATGTCTATCTAATATTTTATTTATTCGTAGAACGGTAAATGGAGTACCATATTTTATCTCAACTATGTACTTTTTAATTGGGTGCTTATTTTTCTCGATCGTGTAATTTTTTTTCAATTGAGTACTTTCTTCCAAAACAATGTGCATCGACAGAGATATGTTTTTTTTTATGTTACTTGTTCGATCCAGTAATTTAACCATTATTTGATTTTATAATATTTTGAAAAAAAATTAAAATCAAAATATACCAATTAAATTTAAACTACTACTATATCAATTTAGGTGTCGTACGTCTATGCACATAAAATGTCCAACAGACACCGAAAGATTCCTTTTTCCCCTAACTCCGTCAGCAGTTGAACTCGTCATATATAAATAACATACGATATCATCATATTGTTAAATTAATGCCCCACTGTCAGCAAGATACTAATTTTAAACATTCCATAGGTCACTTAAAAACGGCGGACTTGAATTGAGAAATTGTTGAGAAATTTTTTTGTTAGTTCTTAGATATCAAGTTATTTATGACTTGATAATTTTTTCGCCAATCTCTTAATTACAAGTAAAAGTGTGAGACATTTTAGTAATCCATGAATCTATGAAGCACTTATTGAATAAATATATAATTAATGGATGGCAAAAATAAATAGATCCCCAAGAAACTCTTTATTGACTAATATTCTTGTACCAATAATAATATTTTGTTGCTTTTATTTGAGTTCTTGGTAAACATATTTATTAAAATTTCCTCGAAGAACTAATCAACTTTTTTCTTTTTGAATGGGATGATTAACTTCATTAATCAGCTGAAAAAGAGTTACAACCAAGGGAACCACAAGTAATTAGAGCACACAGGAGACGTGACAACCTAACAAAACCAAACCAAAGAATCTACCCAAGACACTTGACACTAGCTTCGTACTAGGTACAAAGTTGCAGTCGCCGGCCTCGTTAAAAACATATCTGGTAAATCTGTCCCCACAGGAGAAACCAGATAAGAAAAAGAGTGCATCGCGGAGAAGCGCTCTAGCGATAGTGTCTCATGTCTACCCTTTAAAACAATCCCATCACAAGGACCTAACACGAGTACAAAATCACTCCTTATCACTAGCAAGAAGTGCAGCTAAGTTATAGTTCGAGAACAAACAGGGAAGTTTTGCCATTGCATGAGCTACTCTATTTGCTTTTTGGGAATAAAATGATGTTGTACTTCTCCTATTCTTCATGCAGACTCAAGGCAATCTTCGAAATGACCGTGAGATCACTACGATCAATCCGATGTTGATTCACCATCGAGATTATCAGTTTGCCGTCCAATTCCATAATCACACACAACAGGTCTAGGGAACAGGCTAAGTCCATTGCTACTTTGTATATGTGAGCTTTAAGCAGCGTAGGGTGGTGACATGGGAGAATCTTTGGATAGCTCCAACTACAAATATGTCTTCAGGATTATGGAGCACAACCCCCACCTGCCCTACACCATCCCGTACTAAGCCTGCATCCATGTTTATTTTGAACCAACCAATTTTTGGAGGAGTCCATCACACAGCGGGGCTATTAGATACATGGTCATTCTTAGCGATAGCTTGAGTAAAATCTGTTCCTAGTTTTAGAGTTGTGTCAATAATGGGTTGGGTGTCGATAGGGTTATGCGGATCAAACACTTGTTTGTTACACACCTTCTAGATGTCCTACATCACACAACAACGATGAATGCGTTCTTCCGCCTCAGCCCTCTAAATACTACTGCAATCATATTCAGTAGTGTGCTTGGCGGCAGGAAGTCATCCAACTCCATATTTCTCTATGCCCAATGATCTTTGATGTAGGACAATGGAAGAAAAGATGCACTACTATTTTAGAGTCTTGGAGACAAAGCGGGTAGGTATCTTCCACTTTAATCTCTCTCCAGGTTAGGTTATTTCTTATCGGTAAGCAATTTTGTATAACTCGCCACATGAAATGTTGGATTTGAGCAAGGTAGTTCATCCTCCAAACATTTCTCCATAGCTCTCTCTGTGATCCCCCCCCCCAAGGTCCATTTGGGTATGTTAAGTAAGGAGATCATGGTAATACCCACATCAAACAGTATACATTCTGGACGTTGTTTCAGACCATCTAGCAATATTCTCGGTGGGGTGTTGGCCCAATATGATAGAGTGTATATGTTAAATATCTTCTAGAAGAAATATCTACGTAAGAATTCCTTGTTCCATTGTCTAGTGTATAGATCCATGAGTTATGAGACCGTTTGGTAGTAGTTAGAACCCGGAATTATATATCTATGATAACCATTGGGTAAATTCAGGAGCCAATTATTGGACCAGATATTAATTCTGTCTCCTATACCAATCTGCCAAGTGATACCCGACTTCAGCAAATATAAACCCTCCATCAAGCTTTGCCATATAAAACTTGGTCTGTATCCAAGATTAGTAATCTCCACGCTTGCCATAGGATGTTATAGTGAGGGAAATACCTTGCTTATAAGACTTTGGCCATTAGAGAATTTAGGCAGATTAGTAATCTCCATGCTTGCCTTGCTAATATGCTCGATTAAAGGAAGCTAAATTTCAGAAGCCGAGTCTCCCATCCTACGTAGATAAGCACATTCTTATCCAGCTCCTCCATTGTAATTTTCTTCTACTGTCCATACTTACCTAATAGAATGGGCACATCTGTTGCTCAATACGTGTACAGGTCTTAATTGGCAACTTAAAACACCCTATCAGATAGGTGGGAATAGACTGAAGGACTGCCTTGATTAGTACTTCTCATCCCAGTTTTGACAATGTTCTTTCTTTCCATGTTCCTATTTTTGCCAACACTATCTACTCTAAACAATCGAATATACGTTTTTTCGATCTACTGATAAAAGCAGGTAGTCCCAAGAATCGTTCACCCTCTTCAAAACTCTGAAACCCTAGCTCTGTATGCATGTTTACCTATTCATCCCCTGTGACATTTCGACTAAAGTAAATGGAGCTCTTTTGAAGATTAACTGGTTGCCCTGATGCCCCTTCATAGATCTTAAGAATATTCATTAGCATTCTCAGCTCAATTGTAGTTGTCCTGCAAAAAAGTATCGCATTATTCGCAAATAATAAGTGAGTGGTCAGAGGGGTGGCCCTGGCAATCTTGATACCATGGATGAAGTTTATGGACTCCGCATGATAAAGTAGTCCTTACCTTCCATGCAAAAAAGGAACAGATACAGTGATAATAGGTTGCCTTGTTGAAGGCCTCTAGTAGGGATAAAGTAAGACCCTTCCTTCCCATGTATTTATACCGTGTATTGGATCGAATTGACACACCTCAGCACCAGCCTTATGAAGGACTCCCTGAACTCCAAAGTCTGCATCATGCATTCTAGAAACTCCTATTCTACACGATCGTACGCTTTGGCCATGTCTAGCTTCAAGGCGCAGTAACCGCATCTTCCTTTAGTTTTTAGCTTCAAATAATTAAAAGCTTCAAGAGCTACTAAACCATTGTCTGTAATTAACCTTCAGAATCACATTGCACAATCGAATATACATTTTTTGGATATACAGCAGGAAAGTTTTTAGTCTGTTGGTGATAGTTTTGGTAATAATCTTCAGAATCTCATTGCACAAACTTATAGGACGAAAGTCGACATAGACATTTGGTACTTTAACTTTTGGGATGAGCAAAATAATCATCTAATTGAGGCAGCCTGGTACTATTCCATCATTGAGGATAGCTAGCACTATACGGGAGATGTCTACTTCTACGATATCCCAATATTTTTTATAGAACAACGGCAACATACCATCAGGTCCTTAGTGCTTTGGTTGGATACATCTATTCAAGGGTTGCTTTCACTTCCTATTGCGAGAAGGAGTGATTTCTTCAAATTTTCTACGTACGTTCCCCAAAATTGGGCTATGATCTAACTAAATCCTTGGGAGAGCTTCCACCCCACTGGCTAAAAAAAGCTCGTGTCATTCTGTTATAATGAAAACCCTATCAAGCTTGCATTCCACGTACTCTTCATCCTCTCAGCCATTATACCACATAAAGGGCATACCTAATTAGGTTAATTCTTGAAACCCACAGTGTACCATTGCCCTGCGGAACTCTTCCATTCGGCAAGCAGGTACTAGGTTACCATCTCTTTTCTCATTAATGTCTATAATCTCGTAAAAGTCGTCACGGCAAATCCAGGAGAGTTGTGATTGTTGATGAAGGTTGCATAGTAATGCCATAGTAGTCAAAGCGGGTGATGTAGCGCGATGCGACCAACCCAAAAATGACGCAGAGATGCGGCACGGCGTGGAGCGAGCACTATACACATTAATGCAGACCATTATTCATAATGTAAAATAAATATGTGTAAATACTCACAAATAAAAATTTGCAAAGATTCATACTTAAAACCAATAGTCAAATACATCAAACCAAAACATACTTGCAAATGTCAATAACTTCAAGGAAACAAACACTTAAGACTTCAAAGTTTACAAATCATGATAATCAAAGTTTTCATCATCACTTCCTCCACGACTAGATCTGTAATCATCTTCATTCTCATCGTCTACTTCCCAATCTCTTGGCCTTGATCTAGATGAAGAAGGTGGTGGGCTTGGTGGTGTAGGTGCAAGTGAAGCCATATTTTGCAATATTATTTGCCTCCTAGTAATGAATGTAGGTTCAGCAGCACCAGATACGCGTTTAATATCTAACCAAGACAAATCATCATGCACCAAATCAAGATCATTTTCACGACCTTCATCTTCCACTAGCCATTCATTATAAGCATCAACATCATCCACTCCACAGGATCAATCTCAACTTTGGCATCATAGCATTTTTTCAAAGTTTGGTTATACTTGATAAAAACCAAGTCTTTCAACATCTTATGTTCAAGCTTATTTCTTTTCTTGGAGTGAATCTACAATATAAAAATCTAGATGTTAGTTTAGTTGATTAGATAACAATATAAGTTTAGTTGAAGAACTTAATATTGACTACTTACGTGCTCAAAAGTGCTCCAATTGTGCTCACCCTGATGAACTGCAAGTCAAACTTAAGATCTTAATGGCAAAGAGTTGCAAAGTTGGTGTCTCTGATTCATACCTCCTCCACCACTCAGCTACAAATGCAATTTCACTCTTAGTTGTTATGTGTTACATTATGACAAAGTCAAATAAATTTAACTTACCAGGAGCTGTCTTGTCTCTTTGTCTTATTGCATAATCTATTCCAAAGAAGCCTTCAGCTCTCTTATAGCTTGTCAATTCTTCCATGACTATGTCGAATACTTCATTACTTATACAAAGCTTCTCCATACATTCATACAATCCCTTCAACAATAATCTGTCATTCTCAATTGTCAGATTGCTATAAAAGTGTGATGGATTTAGATAATGTCCAGCTACATGCAACGGATGATGAAGTTGTTTCGACCATCTACTATCAATAGTCACAAGTATCTTTTTGTACTTGCTTTCATTATTCTGGAAGTCAGCTTTAATAAACTCCTTCGCATTCTCTATTGCTTGATAAATATACAGCACACGGAGTCCAAAACAATCTGGGTCTCTTGGCTACCAGATACTTACTAACCAATTTATAATTACTTCTATTATCAGTAACTAGGTACACAATATTGCTTTTACCAATCTCCTTAACATACTTATCCAAAAGCTGAAAAAGCATGATTCCATCTTTCACATAGTCAGAAACGTCAACACTCCTAACAAACATTGTTCCCATAAGAGAATTGACCAAAAAATTGATCAAGGTTTTGCTCTTTGTATCAGTCCAACCATCAGACATTATTGAATATCCATATTTTGCTTGATGCTCCTTGTTAGACTTCAACAATTCCTGAGTATGTTCCAACTCCTTGTTCAACATCGAAACTCTTAATTCAAGATAACTTGGAGGCTTCAAATTTGGACCAAATTGACCAATAGCCTTGATCATATTCTTGAAACTTGTTGATCTCGCAACATTGAAAATAATGCCATTCTGGTAAAAGAACCGAGCTATGTATTGGCAAGCCTTATCTCTTGCTTCCTTTTCCCAAGCATCATTCAAACTTGTTTGCTTTGCTTTTGCTAGCTCTGACTTTTGATACAACATTGCATCTAATGGGCCTTTCACACTCTTCTTGGTAGGCCACAAATTGACCTCTTCAGCTGGCCTTTTTCCATTTTGGATCCTAGATATTTCTTGAAATTCTTCTTCCTCATCAACATCTACCAACAATTAGGATGACCCACCTGACATAGCATCCCTTGTAGCTGATTTCTTTTCTTTATTCTCCTTCAACTCTAATCTAACATCTTCCGGTGTTAAAGTGCAACTGATGACATTTCATTTAACTCTCATTTGATGTTGTTTGGCTCGAGTAATTCCTCTATTAGTTTCAAGCTTACAAAAATAACATGTCACCTTCTTCTTATTTTTTTTGTCCTTCAAACTATTATACTTCCATCCAATGTCACCACTTGGTGTGAATAACTCGGAACTCGAAACTGATGATGGTGGATCAGCGTTAGCATTAAGAGTTGTCATCTCTGTTCGTTTAATGAAACAACAATATATAATTCATAGTAAATGGTTTACAGTAAACAACTATATATAACTAACAGTAAACTCCCAACTATATATAACTCACAGTAAACAATAATTCAATCAACAATATAAAAACTCCCAACTTCCCAACTCAATCATCTCTATCGGCTCAACTCAATCATCTTCATATACAAGCTGCTATCGACTCAACTCAATCATCTCAATATACAAGCTCTCATCGGCGCATTCAATATCCGACATGCAAATCTCCCAACTCAACCAACCACATGCAATCCTCCAAACCCAACGATATAACCCAAAAATCCAGAAATCTAAACCTAGAAAAACCTAGAAAACTGAAGGTCTAAACCCAAAAAACCGACCTTAGCTCGATCTTAGGGAAGAGTGTCAGGGGCAGAGAGAAAAGGTAAAAGGTAAGAGAGGTAAGATTTTTTAAAATTTACCTTTTTGCCCCCTATTTTTAATTTTTTTGGGGGGCAAAAAGGTAAACATACATGTTTTGGAAACAGCAGCTGCGTCATCCCCGATGCGAGCCGCTATGGCCGCTCCGCTCTGGCCGCTCCCCCCGTCGTCACCGACTCAGAGCATCCCGGAGCGGAAACTCAGAAAAACCCACTCCGGCTGCGATCGGCGCGGAGCGGGCTGCGTTGACTACTATGAGTAATGCTCAAGTTTCTGTGCAATCCTTTGTATTTGGCCAACCATATATCCCCGTGAATCGCCATTTTGGAGTTCTCGTTTTCCTCTAATGAATTTTTATTTAGAAATCAACTTGATTAAATTTGATGATGTACTATTAGTGAACTTGGATTAGATTGAAAAGACATGGATTAGTTTCATGTAAAATACATTAAATAATATGGTTTTTTAAGACATGCAAAAAAATCATTTTTTTATCAAGTGATTTAAAGAGATATTGTATCATGTAATTCATTAATAGTTGCATATGTGCAACATGAAAATACTGGAATAATGTTTGCGAAAATGTTACTAATAAGAATTCTACCTCATATGAGAACTCTAAATAATAAGACCATTTGTTCTCCTCGAAATCTCTTAATCTTTTGTATTTATTCACTTAACAATTTTCTGAGTTATATTGGTTTAAGATATTTCTTTTAGTATTGATTGGACTCGAAATAAAAACAATAATAAATATTTTGATGTGCGAATAAAGTTTTCAAAAATATTGATAATATTCATGAAAAAAAAATTGAAATGGAAAATAAATACTCATTTTGTATAAGATCTTGATTTTCTTTGTTAATAAGTCTTTCTCCATGAAAAAAAAGTCATTATTTAAATTATTATTTGGTTCAAAGGGTGGAACATAATTTTCTAATACAGAATCCGACGAGAATCGTGGAAAATATTTTAATAAAAATTTCCGTTTGACATATATTTCTATCAGTCATAAATTATTTCTAATAAGTAGATATACACACGTGGACTGAAGGCCGACAGTGAGAACAAATATTGAGAACAACAATGAAGTAATATGTCTAATAGATTAGATACCAAATAGTTCAAACTAAAATATATTAATAAAAAATAATAATGAGAATACAAAAGGTTCTTGGTCGTGATCGTTAGGTTTGACCTTTGGTTATTTTGTGTCGATTGGTTTTAAAACCGTGTTGGTTAAATTCGTCGACCTTTGGAAGAATAGGCATAACTTTTTCGTGTGAACTCCGATTTGGATGTTTTCAAGTCGATAAGTTCGTAATATATTAGTGTACGACTTTCGTATTTTGAGTTTTGTGATTTGAGCCTTGTGTTTTTGAGTTTTGTGTGATTTCAGTTGGTTGCTTCGAATGGTAGGCTTAGATCGTCGACTTTCGGTAGAAAAATCATAACTTTTGCATACGAACTATGAATTGAGCGATTCTAAAACGAGAGGATTTGTAAGACCTAGATCTACGAATTTATTGTTAAGGATTTTGCAAAATTCAGATTCTGACCCCAGCGTTTGCTGGAACCCCAGTGTTCAGTAGGGGGTTATAGAAATTCTCCTAGGCTGTGTGCCCTTTTTCTTCAAAAATTCATAACTTTCTCACACGACCTTCGATTTGGGTGATTTCAATTTGAATAGGTTTGTAACATCTAAGAAAATGACTTGGTTATGAGAATTTTGAAATTTGAGCATTTGTTTGATGAGATCATGGGAAAGTTCTTAGGTGCTCGGTTTTAGGCATAATTTTCATCGATATTGGGAGAATTTACGAAATAATGAGTCATAAGGAAGTTATGGATTTTAGTATGATTTGAGGACTCATTGGATTAGGAGAGTTATTGAATGACTTGGAAAGTTGAAGACCAAAATGGAAATAGAGGGCAAGTGGCTTATGGGAGAACTTACCATTTATGATAAGTTTTTGATATAAATATCTTGAGAGGCTTGGAGGAGTCATTTATGCTCATCCATTTGAAAACTAAGAGAGAGAGAGAGAGAAGAGGAGAAAATGTGAGAAAGGAAGAGAAGGGGAAAAAGAAGAAGATCCGTAACTTTGAAGCTTGGTAAATGATTTTTAGACTTAAGTTTATTGGAAATTTGTGTAGAGCTTGAGCTTATCTTGGTTCAGATGTAAGCTTGGAATGATTTGACCACTTTGTGGTTTTGGAATATTGTAGTTTGAGTTAAGATTGTGTTATATAAAGAAGATATGATGATTATAGATGAGTGAGTTATGTTTTTATGTTGAGATAAGAGAACTTTATGCATATTTTTAGAGATTTTTTGGAATGAGCTTGGTGAAGAGCATGTATGGATGTTGAGGTTTGGTTGATGATTTGAGGAGGTTTGATGATAAGTTAAACTTGGTGTTGGATTAGAAGATTATTATGCATATTTTGAAGACTTTGTGAAAGAATCCATATTTAGGAACTTAGGTGTGATTTTTCCCCTTTGCTTATGTTTGAGGAGTTGATGATGATAGAGAATTATTCTCTTATTAGTTGTTCAACATTTCAGAATCGAGAATCCGAGGGACGTGAAGAGAAGTGTTGAACTCCTTCGGTGACTTGCACAATTTTGTGTAAGGTGAGGGGGTTATTATGTTATTTGATATGATGGGGATATAATGTGGCGTGTTTAAATCGATGTCTATGTGACATTGGATGTCTTCCTGATAATTTACCATTGACGATTATGTGACCATACATGATATGCGATATGAGTTGTGATTTGATATGATTCGATGGTCATTTGGAATATGTGCAAATTTGGTGATTATGTGTCCGATAGTGATGATGGGTGATGTTTGGAAAATATTTGATATGATTTGATATGTGCGTGCATTCGAATCTTTGTCTATGAGCTTTTAACATTTCCTTAGAGTATATATGCAAATTTGGTAGTTATGGATATGAATGTAATAAGAGAAATTGTTCGTATAAGGTTACGTACATAATCAATTAGTCTTGATCAATACGTATGTTTGTGATAAATTCTGTTGTGAGTTATGTGATATGAAAACCTACGAGTTTAAGTAAGTCGGTATGAATGATTGGTTGGTTAAGTACTTGTTAGTTATGGAATCTATGGTATGAGACGTCGGCAATACTGCATGGGCTTGGACATACTCATATATTTATGTATCGCTAGTAATACCGCATAGGTTCGTGATGTGCATATGTATATAGGAGTTGTTGGCGATACCGCATGGGCTCGAGATGTACTTATATGTTTATATAATGTCAGTGATACCGCATGGATTCATGATGTGCATATTTGTTAGGAGATATCGGCGATACCACATAGGCTCGTGATGTGCTTATGTGTTTGTGTGATGTCAACGATACCGTATTTGGATTGTGATGTAACTATCTATATGTATGCGAGTTGAGAGGAGCGTATCTGTACTCATTTGTCTATGTGAAGTCTTTCTTCTGATTAGTCTAGAACTCTGAACAAGTAATTATGATATATAATTCGTCTATTTTGGCACCATTCTGTGAATGTCTGTGTATGAAGCGAATGTGCATATGGAGCGCTCTATCCGCGACACTGGACTTGGATCGAGATAGTTCTGAGCTCATCTATTATATGTGTGTGTATGTGTGTTCATTTGTCTTTGTCTAAGTTCTATTACGTGGCCATAGATGACCTTTCGTGTGATGTGATACCTCGTTAAAGTTATTACCATTTGGCTATGTCAGTGTACGATGAGATACGAATGTATCTGTGAAGGTTTGTAAATACATGTATATTTTAATATTTTCTTCTAATTACCCCCTCCCTCTTCAGGTAATCAAGATTAGGGATCATGATATTTGAAGTCTTCGGATGGTATTCCTCTTGGTGATCTTAGTTGTGTCGCTTTATTATACATTGTAGGACCTTTTGTCTATACTTAGAATTATGTAAGAATGTTTTTAATATATATGTATTTGAATTATGATATATGTTTCCGCATATATATAACTAAGTTATGCTTTCGCGATTATGATTTATGTACTTATGTTTGAGACTGGTTAGACCACGGCTCTTCAGCTCGGAGAGCATGATCCAACACCGTGTTAGCAACCTAGATTTGGGTCGTGACAGAGTTAGTATGAGAGCTCTAGATTATTCGAGCTTTATATTTGAAATATGAGTTTGAATTATGTGTTATGTATAATGGAGCATAGGATTTGTTATATCTTTGCCCTATTCTGTGTGTCGGTTCTTTAGTGTGCCTAAGTCTGATATGATGGTATGAGAAGATGTGACAGTTATGCCTAGTAACTCTGAGATGGTTAAAGGAAGATAAACGAGTTGAAAATATTCTGAGCATCGTCTTGAAAGTCAGACTTGCTAGTTGAGTCAGAGTTGAACAGTTCAAAGAGGAAGGTTTGGTAGGTTGATTCTTGGGGATCTGAAGTAAATTGTGGGACTATTAGATATTGAAATATATAAAAGAGTTGAGTTTAAGTGATGTATGAATTGCATTTGATGTGTTTAACCTATTTTTTGAGTGATAAATTACGACTGAACTTGGCATGTGCTTCGCTGTAGTTCGGTTGGCAAAATAGGATTATTGTGTACACTTATGAGCATGAGTGACTAGTATATCCCACATGTATATTTGAAAGTGTTAAAGGATTTGAACCACAGTGGATTATTTTAGAATGGTTGCGAAGTTACACCTAAAGGTGAGCTAAAAATTATATTTTAGAGTGATGGGATGATGATTCTACCAAGGCCTACTTATGTTTGAAGATTTACAGATTGTTAAAGAGATTGAGTTTTGTATTAAGTTAATGCTACGAACAGATTTGATTTCGATACCACCATGTGATATGGCACCTGCTGAACTAGCAGAGTTGAAGATTTAGTTTTAGAATTTGTTGGATAGGGAAAATATTTTGTCTAGTGTTGCATCGTGAAGTACTATAATGAGAATTGTTTGGAAGAAGGTTAAGAGTTTGAGACTTTGCATTGAAAATCGGCAATTCAATAAGATAAGGATATTGGATGGTCGAAGGAGGACAAAAATTGAGTGTCTTCTTGATTGTTGGCTTGTGTTTTGATTTAATATGGTTGAAGGAAGAATAACGCTTGAATGAATTTATGGGTGTTGCTATGCCTTTGAGCGGATATGTATATATTTGTGAAATTGTTAGATCATACATATCTCAATCAACGACCGTGAGTTGTCGACTGATTTGTACGTATTAGATATGGACAATTTTGATATGATAGAGCGAATGGATGTGTAGTCCACTTATCATGTTATGGTGAACTACTTTGAGAAGCGAGTCACTTTCTGACTCTTAGAGAGAGCAGAGTTTGAGTTTTAAGGTGAGAGAAAGGTGGCTATGTTATAAGCTTAGATGTTTGTTTTTGGGATAATGTGTTGATAGCGGATTGGTTATTTATGGACAGTTGTATCAAGATTGAGGATGAAAACGGTGATGGTTATTTTGTTCGTGGTTGTTTAACGAGGTTAAGTCCTGATCACGTAGATTATACCGTGTTTCTGCATTCTGATGTCTTTACTATGCATTCTATTAGGGGTTGACATTATGGTCGATGCCTTGAGTCAGAAGTCTGATATGTCAGTGGCGTTCGTGCCCTTGATTTTGAGCATACATGAGAAAGTCAACCAAGGGTTTGAGTTGACAACAATGTTTGATAGAAATGAGTCTTAACTGTTAGGTGAGTTGCATATGCAACCCGAACACAATAAGCTGTAGAAATTCGAAGGGATGACTCTTGAGTTGATAAAGGTGATTGAAAAAGTTTAGGAAGGACATTGAATTTGAAGTATGTTCCTTAAGTTATCTTCGATGAAGGATTATATGAGATTTGGAAAGAGGGGTAAACAAAGTCTAAGATATGTGGAATCATTTGGGAATTTTGGGAAGTGAGATTTAGAAGCTCCGAAATAGAGAGCTACCGTTGGTCAAGATTGTGTGGCTAGACGCTTATTTAGCGAGAGTACTTAGTTAGCTCTCAAGGAAGGGAGATTGTATACCCTCATTCGGTCGTGTGCCAGTAAGTAGTTCGATTGTTGGTGAGTAAGTCTATTTGTTTGTATGACCAGTATGTCAGCTTACGTTAAGTGAATTCGGGGATCGAATTTTATAAGGAGGGGAGACTGTTATGACCCTCATATATTATATCTTGGTCGTGACCGCTAGGTTTGACCTTTGGTTATTTCGTGTTAATCGGTTTTAAAATTGTGTTGGTTAAATTCGTCGACCTTTGGAAGAATAGGCATAACTTTTTCGTGTGAACTCCAATTTGGATGTTTACAAGTCGAGTAAGTTCGTAATACATTAGTCTACAACTTTTGTGTTTTGAGTTTTGTGATTTCAGCCTTGCGTTTTTGAGTTTTGTGTGATTTTGGTTGGTTTCTTTGAATGGTAAGCTTAGTTCATCGACTTTCGGTAGAAAAATCATAACTTTTGCATACAAATTCCGAATCAAGCGATTCTAAAATGAGAGGATCCGTAAGACCTAGATATACGACTTTGTTGTTAAGGGTTTTGCGAAATTTGGACTTTGACCTCAGGGTTCACTGGCACCCCAGCATTTGCTCGAGGGTTACAAAAATTCTCCTAGGAAACCCCCAGCGGTCACTAGGGGGCCAATGGACGCTGGGCTGCGTCCTTCTTTTCTTCAAAAAATTCATAACTTCCTCATACGACCTCCAATTTGGGTGATTTCAATTTGAGTAGGTTCGTAATATCTAGAACTATGACTTGGTTATGAGATTTTTGACATTTGTGGATTTATTTGATGGGATCATGAGAAAGTTCTTAGGTGCTCAGTTTTAGGCACGATTTTCGTTAGTATTGGGAGAATTTACGAAATGATGAGTCATAAGGAAGTTATGGATTTTAGTATGATTTGAGGACTCATTGAGACTTAAGTAGAAGTTTAGGAGTGTTACTGAATGACTTGACAAGCTGAAGACCAAAATGGAAATAGAGGGCAAGTGGCCTATGGGAGAGCTTACCATTTATGGTATGTTTTTTTATGTAAATATCTTGAGAGGCTTGGAGGAGTCATTCGTGCTCATCCATTTGAAAACTGAGAGAGAGAGAGAGAAGAGGAGAAAATGTGAGAAAGGAGGAGAAGGGGAAAAAGAAGAAGATCCTTAACTTTGAAGCTTTGTAAGTGATTTTTAGACTTAAGTTTATTAGAAATTTGTGTAGAGCTTGAGCTTATCTTGGTTTAGATGTAAGCTTGGAATGATTTGAGCACTTTGTGGTTTTGGAATATTGTATTTTAAGTTAAGATTATGGTGTTATAAAGAAGATATGATGATTATGGACAAGTGAGTTGTGCTTTAATGTTGAGATAAGAGAACTTTATGCATATTTTTAGAGAACTTTTGGTATGCGCTTGGTAAAGAGCATGTATGGATGTTGAGGTTTGGTTGATGATTTGAGGAGGTTTGGTGATAAGTTAAACTTGGTATTGGATTAGAAGACTATTATGTCTATTTTGAAGACTTTGTGAGAGAATCCATATTTAGGAACTTAGATGTGATTTTTCCCCTTTGCTTATGTTTGAGGAGTTGATGATGATAGAGAATTATTCTCTTGTTAGTTGTTCAACATTTCGGAATCGAGAATCCAAGGGAAGTGAAGAGAAGTGTTGAACTCCTTTGGTGACTTGTGTGATTTGGTGTAAAGTGGGAGGTTATTATGTTATTTGATATGATGGGGATATAATATTGCATGTTATTCCATTTGAATCGATGTCTATGTGACATTGGATGTCTTCTTGATAATTTGTCATTGACAATTGTGTGACCGTACATGATATGCGATATGATTTGTGATTTGATATGATTCGATGATCATTTAAAATATGTGCGAATTTGGTGATTATGTGTCCGATAGTGATGATGGGTGACGTCTGGAAAATATTTGATATGATTTGATATGTGCGTGCATTCGAATCTTTGACTATGAGCTTTTAACATTTCATTGGAGTATATATGCAAATTTGGTAATTATGGATATGAATGTGATAGGAGAAATTGTTGGTATGAGGTTACGTACGTGATCAACTAGTCTTGATCAATACGTATGTTTGTTATAAATTCCGTTGTGAGTTATGTGATATGAAAACCTACAGGTTTATGTAAATCGGTATGAATGATTGATTGGTTAAGTACTAGTTAGTTATGGAATCAGTAGTATGAGACATCGGCGATACCACGTGGACTCGTGACGTACTCATATGTTTAAGTATCATCGGCGATACCATATAGGTTTGTGATGTGTATATGTGTTTAGGAGTCGTCGGTGATACTTCATGGGCTCGTGACGTACTCATATGTTTATGTAACGTCAGTGATACCACATGAATTAGTGATGTACATATTTGTTAGGAGACGTCAGCAATATTGCACGGGCTCGTGAGGTGCTTATGTGTTTGTGTGATATTGACGATACCGTATTTGGATCGTGACATAACTATCTGTATGTATGCAAGTTGAGAGGAGCGTATCTGAAATCGTTTGTCTGTGTGAAGTCTTTATTCCAATTAGTCTGGAACTCTGAACAAATTAGCACCATTCTGTGAATGTATGTGTATGAAGCGAATGTGTATATGGAGCACTCTATCCACGATACTGGATTTGGATTGGGATAGTTCTTAGCTCATCTGTTGTGTGTGTGTATGTGTGTATGTGTGTGTGTTTGTTCGTCTTCGTCTAAGTTTTGTTACGTGGCCATGGATGACCTTTCGTATAATGTGATACCTCGTTAAAGTTATTACCATTTGGCTATGCCGGTGTACGATGGGATACGAATGTGTTTGTGGAGGTTTGTAAATACATGTATATTTTAATATTTTCTGCTAAGTATTTCAAAATACTTACACCCTCCCTCCATAAGTAATCAAGGTTAGGGATTAGGATATTCGAAGTCTTCAGATGGTATTCCTCTTAGTGATCTTAGTTGTGTCGCTCCGTTATACATTGTAGGACCTTTTGTCTGTACTTAGAATTATGTAAGAATGTTTTTAATATATATATATGTATTTGAATTATGATATACGTTTTCGCATATATATAACTAAGTTATACTTCTGCGATTATGATTTGTGTACGTTTGTCTGAGGCTGGTTGGACCAGGGTTCTTCAGTTCAGAGAGCGTGATCCAACGTCGTATCAGCGACCCAAATTTGGGTCGTGATATATGATATTTATTAATCATTAATATAGAAAACACAATTGTTCTCAAGGGTAATTCTAAATTACTATCAAGCATAATTGTGTGGTTCTAGACTAGAATATAGAATACACTAGATGACTTGTTGCTATTTTTCCTTCGACTAACGTAAAGCAACATCATTTGAACTAGCATTGTCAACAATTATTGTAAAAATGTTCTCCAATCCCCAATTACGAAGACATGTATCAATAGCAAGTCCAATATCTTTTCCCTTGTGTGAAAAAATTGGACAAAAACTTATAATCCTTTTATGCAATATCTAATTCTCATCAATAAAATGAGCCGTCAGACACATATAGTTAACATTCCGATTTGATGTCCATGTATCAGTTGTAAATGAAACTCTTTGCTTAGACTTCATCAACATCCCTTTCAACTTGTCTTTCTCATTTGTGAACACAAAAAACATATCGCGTTGAATTGTCCATCGTGAGGGGACCCGAAACATTAGACATATGATAGCCATGAACTCTATGAATGTAGGATGAGCAACAAAGCTAAATGGTAGTTTAGCTCTTACTATCAACCTCAACAAAGCATTCCTAACTATTTTGATATTACACCTAATGGTAATCATCACCATATTCTCACCCGAACATGCGCCAAAGATTGGTTGAGAGGGATCAGTTACCTTCAGGTTTTCTGTGCATATTTTACTGTGATTTCTCAAACTAGTAGTCCCATTCTTTTTAGGATTGGCTCGAACTTCAGCCTTACATGCCTTGCAGCGAGCCATGGATATCCTCACTTTTGAACCTATCAAACTCGGCCCAATCTGGTGACCTCGGCACCATCTGCCTCCTCTTTTTAGGAAGGGAACCACCAAGACCAAGACCCTCCACACTATCCTCTTCGGCATCCATCTCAATCTACAATTACGGTATTGATTAAGGTACTGATTAAGTCAATCTCAGTCTACAAAACAAATTAAAATCCTAATTACCAATTAGAAATTTGTCTATTTAGGGTTTTCGGATAGATTACCGTTGCAATATCTGTCGTCAATGATTATCCAGGAGGGGAGCGTCGCAATATCCCATCGTCAATGATTGTCCAGGAGGGGAGGGGCTCCGAGTATCCAAGATTTTTTGCGAAGAAAGAGTCACAAAGAGGGTTGGCTACTTGGCTGAAGAGGAAGGTCGAAGAGGAAGTCTGTTTGTTTAGTTGTTTGAACTTTGGCGTCTGCGATACAACTTGTAAAGGGGAGGGGTATATACCGAATACCGAAATTCACTGAAATTTTCTAAAAGTCCATACCAAATTAAATCCCGACTACCGAAATACCGATCCCGAAATACCAAATACCGAAAAAAAAATCAGTACTACCGGATACCGAATTAAATCCCGAGTACCGAAATACCGATCCCGAAATACCGGTAGTACCAAATTTTAAAAGTCCATACCGAATTAAATCCCGAGTACCGAAATACCGAATACCGAAATTCAATGAAATTTTCTAAAAGTCCATACCGAATTAAATCCTGAGTACCAAAATACCGATTCCGAAATACCAAATACCGAATAAAAAAATTGGTACTACCGGATACCAAATACCATTTGTACACTCCTAGTTCTAGTGTCGAAATAATAATTGTTTACCTAAAAATTTGAAAATGGTGAAGAAAATAAGTTAATTATATAGTAATTTTTAGTTATTTTTAACGTTTTTTTGGTATCTTCTTTTATGAGTAATAAATTTGCCCATAATCGATGACATGATATTATTTTATAATCATGCTTTTTGGATTTCCGAGAAATTCCAATATTTCTGATATGTTAATTAATATCATTTTGCAACCATTCTAAGTACACAGTTCGTTATCCAACACAAGAAAGTTGAAAGGAATTTACTATTTATATATGTTATTTTATTTTAACATATTAAATGATTGAGTTACTCGATCTAGTGACTATTTTTTTTCCTCTCAATTTAGGTTAGTTTCTCAAAGGGGGAAAGGAAGATAAAAAAATTTGCTAAACAGTTTTACCACATTTCATAATCGGCTACTTAAAAAGATATTTTATGTCGGTCCTCACAAGTCATTTGATGAATTGATACATTTTTAACAATCTCCTAATTACAAGTGGAAATCTGAGACTTTTTATTAATGAATGACAACAATCAAAACATATCCCTAAAGAAACTCTTTATTAACCATTATTCTTTTACCAATAATAATATTTTGTTCCTTTTATATGAGTTCTTTATAAAGATATTCATCCAGAATTCTGAAGAAGAACTAATCAGGTTTTTTTAAAGGAGAGATGGTTCTCCACAAAAGGATTTTTATTTAAAAAAGATTGATTAAATTTTATGATGTACTACTATGGATCCTATTTCATTTGTACGCCAAAAAACATGGATTACATGCGTGAGAAATACATTGAATAAAAAACATGGATTGCATTCGTGTGAAATACATTGAATAACATGCTTTTTAAGACATGCTTAATTTTCTCTGTTTTTATTAAATGATTTAAAGAGATAATGTTTAATGTAATTCATAAATAGTTGCATATGAGCAACATAAAGATACTAGAATAATGTTGAGAAGATTATACTAATGATAATTCTACCTCATATGAAAAATCTAAATAATACGACCATTTATTCCCCCACAAAACTCTTAATTTTTGATAATTGTTCACTACACAATTTTGTGGGTTATACTGGTTAAAGATATTTTCATTAATATTTACTAGACTCAAAGTAGAAAATCAATAAATACTTTGATGTTTAAATAGAACTTATTAAATGCTGATAATATTCATGCGAGATAAAATAAAATGAAAAATAAGCATACAATTTTAATAAGAAAAAGTACACTTTACCTATTTGTGGATTGATCGATTTTGTGTTCAGGTCGTGTAGTTCTAATTTAATAATTTAGTACTTGTGTTTTAAAATCTTTGACAGTATATGATCCTGGGCAGCTACCTAAGTTGCCCGGACCACCTGATGTAATAGAGGATCAACCTTACCCACTCCCTCCTCTCCCAACTACCATCCACCTCACCTACCCCCGTCGTCATCAGACCCCCTCAACTTTGTCCCTCTCTTTCGTCCTCCCTCGAACACCTCTCACCCATCCTGGGGGCCAAGCTCTAGCTCATGTGCAACTACAGCGGCACATCATCCCTCGTCCACACGACAAGTCCCTCTGCTACGTCAATGGCGAGATCTGAATGGTCGCTCTCGACCGGACCAACCCTCCCTCTCCTCTCTCATGTCTCGCCTCTCCCATACTCTCCTCAATGACTGGTCGTTCACTATCAAGTACCAGCTTAGGACCGTGCATCCCTGGTAGCTGCCCATAACCATGTAATGTCAAAAATTTTAAAAAACACACACGAAATTATCAAATTTAAACCATATTGCCTGAACGCGAAATCGGTCAAACCACAAATAAGTAAAGTATAATTCTCCCATTTAATATGATCTTGAATTTTGTTTTTGCCGACATGTGTTTCTCAATGCTAAAATAATTAATATTTTATTTAAAAATTGAAACATCCTTTTTTAATATACAATTGGCGAGAATCATGGATTGTATGTTAATAAAAACTTTCTTTTGACATATTTTTGCATTAATTATAGATTATTTTCCATAAGTAGATATAACTACTAAAGACATTTCACTTTTCTATTTGTAATTTATACCAAGTCATCAAATGATACGTAAGGATCTCCAAAAAAAAAATTCGAGTTCATTACTCTGTGTTGGAGCTATAGTAAAATTTTCCAATTTTGACGTCGATATCAAAAATATTTTCGTAATATAAATTATATTAATGAGAGAATTAGTAGTGTGTATTATTTTTGACATGTTGAATACTTTTGATAAGAGCTGAAACGAATGTATCATTTATATTGATAAGAAATGAATTTAATATATTTCTAAATAAATAAAAATATTTTATATAAGAGTTTAACTGAATATATCTTTTATTGGTAATAAATAAACTTCATATTTTTCTTAAATTTTGTAATATCAAATCCCATTGATATAGTGTGGTTTACTTTGGTATTAGTAATTCTTTTAGTGGACCTTTCAACCTATTGGAACTCTAGTTAAATTCAATTAGACCTGATTTCTAATTAAACAGTTGGAAATTGAGATTTCTAATCATAATTCACTACATGAAGACACGTATTTTCTACTAACTTAAATCAAATTACTTAGAAAAAATTATCTTCGTCATATTTTAAGTTGGGCTCAAATCATTGTAATTTGCCCGTAACTAATTAGGCTTGTCAAATCAGATAGCAAGTTACTACTTTTCTAGCCTACCGGACCTAGCCCAGCTTGGCATTTAGTCCACAATACAAGAAACAACCTGTCTGAGAGACGTTGTTTTGTTTTCTGACATTGTTCTAAACTTAAAATTCACCACACAAAAAAAATTGTACATTTTTAAAAGGTCACAAAATCAGGGAAGATGACAACATCAGCAGGAAGAGGACAAATAATTGGACACGAAAACGCCACGTCAGCAGGGATGAGGACAAAATCAATGAGCCCATTTTTTCTTCTTTCTCCCGGTAATTCTTTGGTGGGTTGGTGTGGGCCTGACTGGGCTTAATCATAATCTACAAGTATTTAAGGATGCTATATTCCATAGGCTTTGAACCTGAGACAATGACTCAGCAACTTGTTATTTAAACGATGTGTCAAAAAGGTTACATTAAGATTACATGGTTACATCTAAGTTACATGAATTCAGCAAACATGCTTATTATCCCTAAATTTGGAGATTTATTCCGCGGGAGGGACAAATTCTCGGCCATTCCATTTCCACTTGCAAGCTGATCAGATGACACGAGCCTCATTTTTCAGCTTGTCGACAAGTTCGTCAACGGATCCGACAATGACCCCTGCTTTCCTTTTGGGTGGTTCAGTGACTTCTATAACCTCTACGTCGGATCTGATCTCCACCTTCAAGTCCTGTGGCGTGTACTTCTTAATTGCTTTTGATTTTGCTTTCATAATGTTCGGAAGCGTCGCATATCTCGGCTGGTTCAGTCTCAAATCAGTGCTGCATCGTAAAACAAACCGAGTTGAGGCAAGCAAGCAACACAGCAAAGATGCATTTGAACACCTCGCCACAAGATCGTGAACCGTCTGTCTCAGGTATACTCGTTTTGTCCAAGAGTATGGGACTCAGCTACACTATTTTCTCAGTTGCGCCAGTAGCTTCTAAAAATGTTATTTTAAGAGAAGAAAACGGCAATGTGATTAAAACAGGAGCATGCGCAGACCGGACACTTACGTGATAACAGCTGGAAGGTCTAAACATAAGGTCTCAAGGCCACCATCGACTTCTCTCTCGACTGTGGCCACCTGTTTGTCCTTGTCAAGCACAACCTACTAGACAACAATAGAAAATCAGTAAGGATAATATCGAGGAAGATCAAACGTAAAGACTCAGATTTGCACAAAGACAGGGCCCCAAATACAGCATGAGCAAGATGGGCAACTATCCTGGACTATCAGAAGAGAAAAGCGAGCTGAAAAGACTCGACACCAAAATAAAACATACAATTTAAGACCACATACAAGCGAATAACACACATGACTATCACTTGGTTGCTGCACCACAACTAGCCTTGCAAGTGTGACTTGTCAATAGCATTAAAACTAGTAAAGAAGACGCATGTACATTGGTCCAGTCATCAAAAACTTTACATTGCAATAAAATCCCACTTCTCAAATCAAATCTTAAGCATACAACCACCAAGAACAACTAAAATCAACTAATGTCAAACACCTGGTTCAGATTACATAAAAGTCAGCAAATTTTTTGCTCCTCGAGCCTAAACCTTACAATGCATACGGAAATACAACCTTACGGTCCTTACAAGAGGATGTGTCAGATGGAGTTGCCAAGTTGTGACCAACAAAACCTAATCCGACCAAATACTGCTCAAGCAATCAACAAAACACAACAACAACACTCGAAAGCGAAACAACAAGTAGTAATCCAACTAACCTTAGAGGCGAAAGTACCCTGAGGCCAACCTAGCAACCCGGCCACCATCTGCCCCGTTTGATTGCAATCATCATCAATCGCCTTTGCTTCCCGAATCCAACACAGCAAAACATCACTCATCCACCTCGGATTACTCATTAACCCAAACATGAAACACCGCAAAAACCAATTAATAAACAAAATATTTACCTGTTTCCCCAAAATGAGGAGGCCGGGCTTCTCGACCTCCACGAGGGCCCTGAGAAGCTTGGCGACGGCGAGCGGGTGAAGCGAAGCGGAGGACTCCACGTGGATGCCGCGATCGGCACCCATGGCTAGGCCAGTCCGGAGTGTGTCCTGGCACTGGGTGGGGCCCATGGTGACGGCGACCACCTCGGAGGCCAAACCAGCCTCCCTAATCCGCAGCGCTTCCTCCATCGCTATCTCGCAGAAAGGGTTCATCGACATCTTCACGTTCTTCGTCTCCACCCCGCTCTGCCCAATTTCTATCTATTTGTCAGCTAATTTGTTTTAAAAAAAAAATCTACACAATCGATTTTTTTTCCTACCTTGTCGGGTTTGACCCGGATCTTGACGGCGTAGTCGACGACCCGCTTTATGGCCACCATTATCCTCATCGTGCGCTGTTTTTTCCTTCGGGTGGGTTGAGATTTCGGGTCGGGTCTTATGACAGGAGCGGGGCCCACGGGAGAAGATGAACTGAAGTTGGAGATGACGAGAGTTTGCCGAAGACAGGAAGTTCAGTAGCTTTTCTTTTATTTTCTTTTTCTGTTATTTAAAAATAAAAATGTGTGATTGTCTTAATGGGCTTATCAACGGCCCGTTAAATCGAGTCGATTGGTTCATAGGCTTTGAGCCTCCTTTTCTAACGGGCTTCTCACATCTATAACTTTTGTGATTACTAAGAGCATATCTATTTAGTCGACGTTGTGTTCGGCGGTTTACTGATTCTCGGCATCTTTTTTTTTTGGTAGTAATGGTGGGCTTCAAGACGCCCTTAGCACTTAAACACAAGCATATTTCTTACAAATAGCTCGAAAAGCAGTCACCCCTATGCTATCCTCCACTAGGTAGGTGATGCATTCAGAAGGTGGCCGTTCTAATTCATGAAAACCAAAAGGAAAATAGAGGGCAAAGTTCGACAGCCAGTCCGCAACTTTGTTAGCCTCCCTAAAGCAATGAAGGACTCCACACGCCATTGACGACGTAGAATAGTTTGACAGCTAATCACAAGGACTGATAACGGGTGTTCTTTCGCTACCCCCTTGGTGAGGCACTTCGCAGCTAACTGCGAGTCCGTCTCAACGACAACCTTTCGAAAGCCTTTGTTCCATGCAAGGTTTATGCCTCTCCAGAGAGCCCATATTTTCGATGTGAGCGAGTCGCAGAAATCTGTATTGTTCACAAACCCGGTCATCCACATACCACGGTCATCTCGTATTACGTCACCACCTCCAGCAGGTCCAGGGTTGCCTTTGGATGCTCTATCCGTATTGAGCTTGACCCATCCCTCCTGTGGTTGGAGCCAGGCTATCTCAATTTCTATACCATTCCCTGAGTTAGTCCCTGCTGATTTTTCCTTATGCCAGGCGCCAGCAAACTCTCTAGCTTGAGCTACAACGAAAGCCATGTGATTTTCTTGATATGAGATGCCATCATATACCTCCTCATTTCTCCAATGCCAAAACCACCAAATGATAGTGGAAAACAAAATGTTCCATTTTATCCCTAGAGTCAGCTTTACATTCAGCCCCATGTTGCATTCTAGCCATTGCATCAGAGGCATTTGGAAGAAAGTATACTGACCTTGTGAAGGGACTAGTTTCTGCCATAGCCTCTTTACCTGCACACAATCTTGGAGCAAGTGAGAGAGGGTCTCCGGCCTTCCTTGGCATCGCTTAAAGTAAGGATTCTATGCGATCTTTCTACGATATCATTCCATGTTAGTCCACACTCTACTCTTGGCGCATTTCCAAAGAAATACCTTAAATTTTTTAGGCACTTCAATCGTCCACACATTCTTCCATAAGGACCTAAAAGCATGTGGTATTTGAGCATCCTTAGTTAACATAGAATAGGCTGACTTAATACTGAATTCGCCAGAGGGAGAGTAACCCCAGGCAATGGTATCACACACATTTTTGTCCTCATCGATGAAGATAGCCTGTAATCTTTGACACCGGTAAATAGGAAGGAGAGGATCTAGCACCGACCATATCCAACCTATTCCATGTTGCCAGTAGTCACGAATATGTTTCTCCACTTCTCCTTCAGGTACTTGGATTCCTTCTTGTAGTAATGAGAATTTAGGAGAGAGTGATTTATCTTTCCAGAAGAGAATCTGCTCTCCACTTCTTACTGTCCACCTTATCCCTTCGATAAGCTCAGGGCCTATGCACAAGAGGCCACTCCACACTGCCGATTTATTGCCTTATGGAGTGAACTCAATTCTGCCATCTGGGCTACGGCAGTACTTCTTCTCAAGGATTTGGCCCCATATTGTACCACGACCTGTTATGAAATGCCATCCCAACTTCGTGAGGAGGGCTTCATTGGCATCTCTCATTCGGCGAATTCCAAGTCCTCCCTGCAACTTTGGTAGGCACACTTCACCCCAGCAAACCAAGTGTGCTTTTCTCCTATCTTCCAAATCGCCCCATAAGAAATTACGGCTGATGCGATCAAGCTTATCACATAGACTCCTCAGTAGATAAATAGTTTGCATTGCATATAGAGGAATAGTGTTCAGGACTGATCTAACCATTGTAATCCTACCTGCCATTGTGAGTCTTCTCGCTTTCCATCCTGCGAGTTTATTTTGCGCCTTCTCGATCAGGTATTGGAACATGTCTAGAGAGACCCTTTTGTGCATTGCAGGAACTCCAAGGTACTTGCCAAGATCAGATGTCATTGGGATGCTGAGGGCATGGCTCAATCATTGTCTTTTCTCCTTTGGTACATTTTTGGAGAAGAAAACTCTTGCTTTGGGCAAGCTGATACGCTGGCTTGACCTCGAACAAATGGCATCAAGACCATGTGTAATGATTCGGGCCTGCTCTAGAGAAGCTTCTGCAAAAAATATAATGTCGCCAGTAAAAAATAAGTGTGACAGGAATGGGCAACTCTTTGTTATCTTCACGGATTTCCACCTCTGCTGTGTCACTGCCATTTGGATTCATTGGGCAAGCTTCTCCATACATAGCACAAAAAGGTAAGGTGACATTGGGTCTCCTTGTCTTATACCTCGAGTTAGCTGAAATTCCTCCATTACTTCCCCATTCCATATCAGCCTCATCTTAGCTTCTGAAAAGCATCCCATCATGATATTCCGAATTTGTTCCGGTATTCCCCAATCTTCTAAGGTCTCAGCTATAAAGTCCCACCTTAATTGATCATAAACTTTCTCTAGATCGATCTTAATAGGCATCCAGCCTACCTTCCCTTTCTTTTGCTTCATTGAATGTAACACTTCTTGCAAAACTACCACATTATCAGTTATTTGTCGTCCAGGCATGAAACTTCCCTGTGTGAGACAAATACTTTGAGGGAGTTTCCCTTTAATTCAGTTTACTAAAATCTTAGTCACTAGCTTGTAAGTCACCGAGCAAAGATTGATATGACGAAAATGCTGGATTATCTCAGGGCTAGATACCTTGGAGATGAGGACGAGTAGTGTCTCGTTAAGGCTGGGAGGGAGGATTCCTGTTTGGAAAACCTCCTGTATGTATGATTCTCGGCATCTTGGCATGCATTTCTTTTACCATGGAGTAACATTCAACTTCATGAGACTGTTTGTTCTTACAGCTTTTGTCTTTTAGATGTGACTTATGCAAGGTTATATTTTGTTGAAATCGATCTACTAAGCTTCACCATGTAATAGTACTTTTTATTTAATGTAACACTAGACAAATCATTTAAAAAAAATCTCATGAGACGAAGAAAATATATTGTCACGATTGAATAAAGTTATTTGATTAAAAAAATTAGAAGCTGTTAGAAGTCAAAACATATATCCAAATTGACTTAATTATTCACTAATTTAATCGATAAAGTTGAAAATAATTTTCCAAAGTAATTTAACATCTAAGTGACTTCACTTACCTATCAAAAATATTCCAGTCACTTTTCTTTTGCATTCAATTTAAAAATCCCAAGGTGAACCAACACTGAACAAGAGGAAGGATAACTTTGGATGCGTTTCCATTTTAGTTCTGCACAGTTCTAGAATCTATGACATATATTAGCCAGTAGGACCGCCAGTGCATAGTTCTAGAATCAATTGCATAGTTTAGGACAACTTGGAAATCGATAGATAATTTTAAAATTCTGTCGTTAGGCCCCCTTCCGTACGGGAAATATGATTAACAAGGCAAATTTTAACAAACTAGACCTTGGCTGTGTCATGCTGCTTCTCTGGAAACCAGCTAGACCAGGAACCAGGACATATCCAAGTAGTAAATCATAATTTGTACAGAAGTGATGTAATCAAGAAGCTGGAAAGGAACTATATCTTTGTGGTGTTATCGTTAGTTAGTACTGTATTTCTGGTGTGTGTTTTTTTCAATAAATTTTATCACATTAGAAATTGAAGAGTCCAGCTGTTGTGAATTTATGAGGTTTTTTTGAGATACAATACTATTTAATAAATTTAACAATTTCAGAAAAGACATGTACAAAAGTGTCCTGAATTATCGATGAAAGTGGTTAAATTGGTAAGGAACTCGTATATTATTGTCACGCGATTGCTAGGTTGATTATGGGTAGTTCACAGGCTGGGAGCAAATATCGTTTAATGTAACAAGAAGGCGCACCTAGCTCGCCGCCACCAACCGTGACCCAACTTCTTACCTTCTTCATCACCAACAACAACATTGTTGACTCCATAAGAAGTTGGTAATGGATCGAATCAGCAATTATTGCATATTTAAATATGTTTAAATCAACTAACTTAATACTTGAATTTGAGATGGTCTCGAAGTTGTTAACAGGTTCGTAGTCCAACGACATAAGAAAAAAAAATATATATGTAGGATTCATAGTTGAAATCTTAGTTCTATTATAGTGTAAAAATTTGCTTAAAAAAATTATGTATGACATATTGTATATCCTTTTTAAAAATCGAATATGAACAAGACCTTGACTAACTTACAAATAAAAATGGTAGGAACCAGCCCCTACGCGTCATCACATCAGAACAATCCTTGGAGATATCCCATATCGCCCACTCCCATTTTATACAGGACAAAGATGCATCAACGACTTGAATTAAAATCTGAAACACCCAAACCTAACAGAAGAAACAGATCACATCAACATATAAAAAGCAGAGATGGTAAAGTAACCAGATTCCATGCATACGGTGTCCTTAGGTCGTGAACATTCGAATAACATATAATTTTGAGAAAAATATGACCGTCAATATCTTAACCAAGAAGAAGTATATAATTATCATGAATATGGTGTTTTATTTGAATACATTGTTGTAACTCACAAATAGAACTACCCATCTCTAGTTTTTCTACCTCCTAAGAAATTAATCAAGAAAAAAACAAGAACCAATCAACCAATGGAATCTAAAATAAATAAAAATGTCAACAGTCAACTTGGCTCAAAGTAAACTGGAAGGACAGAACTTCTGGATCCCCTACCAAAAGAAAAGAAGTTCCTCCTGCTTCTACTTCCACCACCACTACTGGTGCCTTCAACTGGGACGACCTCAGTCCCCTGTCTCCTCTGTTGGACAATCTCTTGAACAGCCAAAAACAGCTGCCGGTCAGCCGAAGAATCCATCGAAAACGACCTCCGAATCGGCTGTATAGCGAATTCATCGCCGTGGCCTCTAATGTCGATACACTCATCCCCCATGCTCCCAGCTTTGTTCAACCTGTGACCCTTCTTGTGACGACCACTCCGTTCGAACTTCCTCCGGGATGCGACCGAAGGTAGCTCCCCCGGATCCAACCTCTCCTGAGCAGAAACAAGTGTTCGGTCCGTATAGTCTCCGAGCTCGATTACCACGTATTCT
This sequence comes from Hypericum perforatum, assembly GCA_012979155.1. Taxonomy (NCBI): domain Eukaryota; kingdom Viridiplantae; phylum Streptophyta; class Magnoliopsida; order Malpighiales; family Hypericaceae; genus Hypericum; species Hypericum perforatum. Next base: position 52,412 of record SOPF01029160.1, read on the forward strand.
TCGGTCGGATCCTGAGGTGACGAGCTCGGCGCTACAATGTGATCGAACGGGAACAACCTCGGGGCTGTCCCCGAAATGCTGGTCCTGCAGAGCGGGCAGTTGCCGTTGTTCTGGAGCCAAACGTCGATGCAATCAATATGAAACACGTGGCAACAACTCGGGATCATCCTCAGACTCTCTTCTTCCTGGAACTCGTTCAAGCAGACCGCGCACTCCCCTCCAAAGTCCTTGTAAGGAAGAGCCTTGTCCGTGTACTTGAAGATCGGGATCGACCTTATAACGGACTCGTCCAGCCCGCGAAAGGCCGACATCCTTCCCGGAGAATATGCCGTTAAAGGGTCGTCGTGGTTCGGGCTTCTCGACGTGGAGAAACGGCGGAGAAAGTCGATTCTGTGCCAGTTGAGGCAGCATTTTATTACAAAGACGTAGTAGCTGACAAGTACGAAAGCGGTGGCCAGGATTCCTATTACAGCTACGGCTATAATTGGGAAGCTTGTAGTATCTGAAGTATGAAGCTGAGGACTTGGTAATGGCGGAAAAGGGTCCATATTTATCTCTCTAGAGGTGGACCTAAACGTAGTTTTTAGAGAGAGGAGGTTATAGGGAGAAAGGAGAGACAAAAGGGAGAGACCCCAGGTGATATTAATGAGAGGGAGGTGCTAAATGGTGAAATGAAGGCATTGGAAATAAATGAAATATGACTTGGAGGACGTCTTCTTCTATAGTTTTTGAAATTACTTAGACCCAAACTTTTTTAAATGCAAGACCTAATTTGCCGAGTGACCATTTGATCCAACGGCATTTGGGTGAGGTGGGGTCGGGTGAAGTCAGGGTTCGACTCTGGCAATTGTAATAGATTAGGATTCTAAAAAAAATGCAAAACCTAATTTATTATTTGAGAAAAGTATGCATAAGTATGTACTTACGTGATTTTGTGTGTTCCAAAAAAGATTTTTCTTTTCCAAATTCAGTCCTTGTATTTTGTATTCTTAAACATTTTTTAGTCTTGAGCAGTCGGGATAGATGTCTGGCCGAATATTTGTCCATGTGTGCACCATATAAAAAATGACATCGTTGAAAGTCTTACTTGAAATTTTATTTATTGACGTGACATGTGATAAATTATCAAACAAGTCATATTTTCAAAAAATAATTCTCCGCAAAATTCCTTTTAATATTTTGAGTTAGGGAGTCACAAATTGTTATTTTAGAGTCTAATTAAATTGATTCAATTTATTTTGCAAAGATGAGTCGTATATATACAATTTTTTATCTTATGATATCTTTAAATTCGGAGTATAAATGTGCAAAAATATGTTATAATATTTTGAAGTCAATAATCGCCCAAGTTTTTTTAAAGTCAATAGTCGAACAAATATTTTTTACATCTTTACAATCCAAATTTAGAAATATCATAAATTATAAAATTATAGATATATGATTCATCTTTGCACAATAAATAGAATTGACTCAATCAAACTCAAGAATAAGAATTTGTGACTTCCTAATTAAAAATATTAAAATGTTTTTTTTTAATTTATGATTAATATGATAATTTGTCATAAGTCACGTTAATAAATGAAAAGTCTACATAAGACTATCAATGGTGTTGTTTTTACTAACGTGGAGCGCACGCTAATGAACATGTGATCAGAAATCTACTCAAGCTCCTCTGGACTCAAAATTGTGAAAGAATGTAAACCCGAAGAATTAAATTTAGACGAAAAAAATTACACAATCTTTTTATGAAAAATACAAAAATAAAACCTGGTATGTTATTTTATGCTCGTTGGCGAGGGAAAAGAGTGTTGTGACGTAGTTGATGATGACTTTGTGCTCGTTGTTTGTTCCCACGACGAAGCGTCTCGATTATAGAATTGGTGTGTAGTGTAAAATGTGAGTACATGCATCGCCACTAAGCATAATATTTTGGGTATCCTCTTCCAACTCCGTAATCTCATTAATTTCATTACTATTTAACTAAATTTAAGTATTGACGAAAAATGGTCGTCTGGTATTTTTATTCTGAAGTTTAAACTACCGGGGAGGTGAGGACCATTTGGCATAAATATGATTTTTTTTTTTTTTACTGGAATTGATGGGGACTAGTGTAACTACTTCGTACTTAATACTGGACATTAATTGCAGGTTAAATTTGGTACACGCGGTCAAAGGGACAGAAGATCTGGACCTTACTGATTAAAAACTGTTCAGCCAAATAGCATACCGAGTTCTTAAATAGGCTCTCTATGTTTTAGCATAATTGTGACGATCTCTCATAATTTTTCTTCAAATGATGTGGCATTTGAATATTTAACTACAAATTTAGATTTGAGGTAGATTAAACTACACAAATTCAAATATCAATTATTTTTACTAGAACTTAAATTTAAATTAGAAAATGTCGTTGTTTATCTCTTCAAAATCTAATCATCACTCATTCTATGATGATATTTAATAACAATAATAATACTGCTTGCGCCTTGTGGAAACCAAAAGTATGTACAATAACAATGAAATTTTTAAGAATATATGCAAGTTGGTATCAAAGATAGACTTTATGTGCATTCTTTGACTAAACCAATAGGTCCTTCAATTAGCGCACATCTTTAATCGACGGTGCCGGCGAGAAAAGCGCAATTTCACATTTGAATAGTGTGAGCAGAATCTCGTGTTTCCGTTTCAAAAGAACGAATCCCTGCAACTTTCTTCTAATTATTATTTCGGAACCCCATCATGCCATTATAACGAGGATTGAAAGTTCATACAATGTAAAGCAAACAACGTGGTTCTTAACTTCTTCTCATTTGGAAACCTCAGATAATTATCTTATGATCGGATAAAATTATAAATCCTACATTATTTTCACTATCTAAGCATTCTATGCCATTTTTTGAACGTAATTTTTTTATATAAGATTATACATGCTAGAATTGAGTGTTAGACATTTTTCAATTACTCTCAACATTTTGTGTCATTATGACAAATATTCTTAGGATATTTAGTAGCATATTATATGATATATTGATTAGTGGGTGACTAATTACCACTGTCACCATTATCAATCACCAGAGAAAAAAAAGTAACGAACAGCCACATGAAAGCCACCATGAATGATATTTGCCAAAACTTCCATTGATTGCGACGACAAAAAGATTACATGTTTTCCATTCACATCATCATGTTTATCTGTCCTATGGAGCCATGACGCATCACTCCTCCATCTCCTCTCCTCCTATACCAATTTGGATTATTATTCAACCTATCAAGTTCTCTTTATTTATATCACTTGCAATTTTATTCGTTAATTAATTGAAATTGGAATTGAGTATAACTTTTTAAAGATATTAAAAAATATTTAATTATTATTTAACGCATATTTCATGTCGACAATTAATTACATCAATTTGATAAAAAGAAAATTTTCAATATCATTTATTAATCCAAGTTTCAAGTTACATTAGTTAGTATAGTGTTCGAAAAACATAACGTGTGAATTCATCCCATTTCATCCAAATGATTACAAGGATTTGAGATAAAGGGAAAATCCACGTGCGGGGCCCTAGAGGAGCCATTTCCGCGTCAAAAAGGAACTGTAACAATCATAATACTAGAAAGTCAAATCCGTGGGTGTGGAAATCCTTCAGATAACACAAGACGATAATTTAAAGAAAGAACCGACCTAAACCCTCATTCTCGTATCCACCCTGCCTGCACAGTGACAATAAAATGTAAAGACAAGAACCACACTGGCCTTTAGGTAAGAAAATACAGTCCACTTTTTCTCAGCTTTCAAAGCTGCCGTTTCTATGGTCAAAGTTTTTGTGGGTCCCCTACGAAATTAAACGAAAGAAGACGAACCAGGCTTCACTTTGATCCCAAGTTCTTTTCCTGCGCCCATAACTGTTGCAGCAACCACTCGTTCGGCATCACCTTGGAATGCAACATTTTAATAATAGACGTTAATATAGCTGCCTCAGAGAATTGGAGCGATAACATTGCCTCCATGCAAGGACGACACATGTAAATAAAGAAATTTATAGCTACTTAATAAAGATTTGAGTAATTAATAAAGTACATGACCTTAGACATTCCCGGAAGCTTTGCTCCTTAATTAATATACTAAACTTTCTCCTAAAATAACATCAGACTGAAAATCACTTTTAAAATAGAATTATCGAATATGAACCTAATTATCAATTGGAACGGGTAACCCTAAGGTGGAAGCCATCCGACCACCGTGAAGAAAGATAGTATCACCCACTATCGTACTATAAATTTGCTACTATAAATTCATGTTCGATTGGGTGCTAAATAATTTTTTTAAATTGTACATATGGGTTTTTTTTGCAGAAATCTAAAAATTACAGGACCAAAGTAAAAAAATTCCACACGGACTAGTATCATATGAAGAAGTTATTCTCATATAAATAAACAAAAAACAAAACTATACATGTTGGAAGCTTTTAAGCAAAAATTCAAAAATCAGGGGATCAAAATGAAAAAATTCCACACGGGCCGTTATCACATGAAAAAATGTCATTCTCCAACAAATTAAAAAACAAAAATACACATTTATTATAACACAAAGAAAATGTTGATATCGTGTAAAAGAAATGCTCGTATAGTATGAAAAAAAATTTAGTGCACTCCACCCTAAATTTTGAACCATACAAATTGATTTATACAGTTTGTACCTAATCTTTCGGCCATAAATTCCATTCTACTCATAGCCATTTGTTGCGTTAATTCCTAAACTAACTCAAACTACCGGTTCAAACTTACTATGCAAGTTACCTATAGGATTTAACTGTATAGTATATGGAAAATCAATAAAGGACGAAAGACTTGCTAAACAAGCCAGATGACTAAATTGTGTACTGTTTCCAAAGAGAAACATATTCTATGCTGTACATACATGTGTTTTGCGCAATTCACTTAATTGGTAAGAATCCGGAAAAGATTCAAAGCGCTAACAAATATTTGCATCAAAATGAAACTATTCCAACAGTTGCATGAAACTCTCATCTGCAGCATACCAAGTATTTAATTTAAAGCAGCTTAATAGATCTTGAGTGTGACGCGTGTTATTTTATAGGTAAAATTTGTTTCTCCACTAATATGCTAGGTGTTTAGTTTGACAATCACACCAACACCGACCAGCTCTGTCCTGAGAAAAATCACGTGGATGCTCGCATTACAGTTACAGGTACAGAGTAGCGGGTCACGTGCTGTGGTGCTAACATGCTTCCCAGTGGTATGACACGTACACGTCCACCAATGACCATTTGCGTAATCATATGTTGATTACTGTTATCATAATTAAGCACCAACAAATAATTGGAGTATTTGATAGAAGAATTATTTTAACTTATTAAGATATCAAGTTTAAATTTCTAAAAATGAAATAGTTATACCACTTTTAAAAATTATATGCCACTCTATAGTCGGCGCAACCGGAACCAACAAATTAAGCGCAAGGCAGTACATGGCGCATGTAATGCCTTGCAATTTATGCGATTTCTTTTTGCATTTCTATATATAATTTCCTTCCCCGGGGATCGACATGTGATGTCACGTGCCGCACTAACCGTCCACGTAAGTCAAAGTTTGACCATTACATTTTGTAAGACTTTTTTTTGTATGGACCATATAAATTCAAACTCCAACTATACGGGTATAATTTCCAAAACGTTTTCTTTTTTTAATTCGATGGAATTTTGTACAAGAATTATAATTTAAGTTATGCGATTCTGATATTCCGGATTTAAAAAAAAAACTAAGGAATGGCAGATTTTATTTTGTAAATTAAATGACATCAAGGGATGATTTCGTAGACATCATTCATTAACAGTATTCAGGCCCATACTAGGTAGGCCAAGTGGGCTTATTATAGTGGGCCATATTGAGCGGCGGAGAAAGACCATTTTCTTGTTCCGGCTCAACCATCCGGGCCTAAGGGATCAACCCAGCTGGATGGTTTGTTGGTATAATAATCTGTATCATATTTAAGAATAAAGATAATTTGGATATTTAATATTTTTTTATATAGTTCTCCGAATTTGATTTAAAAGCTCCTATAAAACTCTAAGTCTTTTTATGCTTGGAATTAAAATATGTTGTTATCAGGAGACAAAACTTGCTTAACCAACCCAAAAGCTAATATAAACAAATAATAAACAATATTATCTAAATTGGAATAACCAAGCTGGCACGTTTTCTCAACACCAAATTTATTAATGAGAATAACCCACTTTTTGAATTGCTACACCTTCATGATTGCCCGCGTTGGAAGAATGCAGGGTCCATCCACTTCCATGGAATCACGTCAGGCTGTTAATTTCCTGGGCACCACGTACAATGGACACAATCAAAATCCGTGAGTCGAATTTGAATGAATCTTTTAGATTATTTATATATTTAATTGTCTTTATAAGATGTTTCTCCAATTGGGAATCCAATAAAGATCCGGTAGAAAGGAGAGAGCATGGTGTAAAATTATGTTATAGCATTATTTATATCTGGAACATGTTTACCTACTGTGATTTTTTCTATTGTATTTTATCATCACAAAGTTTAACTGAGGTTTATTGTTGCAAACGGTACGAAAATATTCTAGACCCGTGATGAATGTTACGTAAATATAAATACTATTTTTATTAATAAAATTTTATATATAAAAGATTAGCAAAACGTGGGAATTGTCGTACCATGGACAAAGGGAGGTCGAATTAGAATGTGGGAAGAGCCAAGGAGCCACTCAATGTTTTGTACCTCTTATTTTAACGGCAGGATTCCAGTTATGGCACTATAAGGAATCAAATCAGTAAATAAAGATATGGAATCAAAATGATCTTATTTCAATGGTCCCCTGGTCGACATAAAATATATTTTTATCTACGTTGAATTGGAAACTCTTATATTTTGACATATTAATCTTTTATCCCTTTGTTTTGTAAATATATTAGAGATTTTTTCTAGTTTGACGAAATTTTACTTAAAAATCCTTAAAATTAAAACCATAATTTTTTGCAAAATGATTGAAATGTCCCAAAAAAACAAAAATTAAAAATAAAAGAAAAAATATCCTTAAAAAAACTAATTTTTTCAGCCTCTAAATCTCATTATGAATTGAGATAGTCAGTCTAATATTAGATGTCAACTATCCGACTGGTCCAAATGGTAGAACCTAAATATTTGGTTGGGCCATGACTTTAAAATATGGTTTTTATTGATCTCACTTAAGCTAACTAATTTTTTGGTTCTCTGAATTTATTAATACGCCTGTTGAAAATATTAGATAAATAAAACAACTAACAACTATATTACCGCAAAAAATATATATTAATCAATTAATATTCAATTAAGATAATTTGACATTACGACATAAAAACAAAATATTTTTAATTAGTTAAATTATTAATCTACTGAAATAAACTAGTTTGTTTATTTGGATAGCTACTGTTAATTTTCATGCAATATAAACGCGCTATATGTAAATATACAAACTGCTTAATATGCCTTAGTTGAATAATATTTAATTAATTTGTTACAAGAATCTTTATAATCTTATTTATAAAATAAAATTAATTCTCTATCAATTATTATTGTACACTAATAAATACTCACGTACAAATTAATTATATATAATGAACAAATTATGATCAATTAGGAAAATAATTACTTTGCGTTATTCCTTCCCTTACATTTTTTTTCTCTCAATTTTTCTTTAGTTTTTTTTTTTGAGCAAATGCGTTTATATGTGGGAAAGTACAAGAAATTGGTTTTCAAATTTGTGTGTTGGCGGATAGATAAACAAAAAAATCAGAAATATATAGAAAGTCATATCTTAACAATATACAAATTTTTCATCTGTCCATTAGTTGACACACAGATAAAAAATTCTTGTATTGATAACCGAAAAAATTTTGCGTATAGAAAATATGAATTTTTTTTTCGTATTGGTGAGAGTACTTGTCGTGTAGCCACGTAGACATTATATACGCAAAAAAATAATTTTAACATCAAATTTATAATAACCGAGCAAAGTAACACAAAAAATCCTATAGATTAATCTAAATTCGACAAGCTTAAAAAAAAATAATAAAATAATTTATAGGGACAATTTTTTTGGCAGAATTTAAACAACTTAGTTTTGATTAAATTATAACAAATTTTCGTATCCATGTGCCAAATAATGTTACCATTTTTAAGGTATAAGAGATATGACAAAGGTCGGTAAAGTTTCTAGTGTCATGAACATCAGTCATGGTTATGACCAAATCCATGACGTCGATATTCTATAATTCGTTTCCTTTTTTGTTGGTTTATGACGTAAGATCATATGCTTAAATGGTGGGCCGAGGAAAGCAACATTAATGCTCTTTTCGACAAAGCGAAAAGGGACAAAACAATTACGGAGCATCTATTGGCCATGTTCAAGAAAAACTAATTAGGGATTCCTCTAAGACAAACTCTAGAAGACTCAGAATTAAGTATGACTAGTTAATTAGACTTCTAAAAAAGGTATGACTAGTTAGTTATAAACTACATGCTATAGATTTTTAAAATCTATCGATGATCGGTCTATATAATTTCACTAGTTTAGTATTATGGTTTAATTTGTAATATTTATTTTTTACAAATAAATTAGTTAAGATGTCGAAGTGGAATCATATAACGTAACACAAATATACTAAAATCCCGAGAATTTTGTAGTTACGAACAAAAGTTATAAATTCAAATTAGATTAACCATATGTCGATCTTTCGTTCTAGCCGACTAGGTTATAAGTGACGAAGTAGGAAGCCGATTACTAGGTTCGAAGTGACGAAGTAGGTGTGCTTGAAGTAACAATTAATTCGTAAATGACACAATTAATGATGTAACTTGGTCTGATATATATTAGTTGCCGTGTCAAAGCTCGTTACGATAACAGTTAATTCGTACATGACATAATTTATGTCGTAATCTCTTGATTTTCAGTTTTCCCTCAAACTTTCAAGTTTGGTCGCGTCAACCGCAGTGTTTCAATTTCTTTTCGGCCTCAATTTTTCGCTTGACTGGTCAACGGGTCAAGGTTTGATCAGCTAGTTAATGTTAGTTTCCAATTTCATTCCAAGAATTGTGCTCTGTAAAAAAAAAGGAATTAAAGTTGACACGAATAGAAGTGTATATGCGATTTTCTTTCTTTCGAAGCCCGGAAGCCATCACGTTGACCAGCCCAGGTGCATTGGACCAGAAATAGAACTTTCTTAAGAGCACGTGCGAATAATTCATGTCTTAATTTCAATGAAAGAGTGTTGCACACTCACCATTCCCACCAAAGAAGATATAAATTGCTAGCCATGCAGAAACAAAACAAACCAAGAAACCAACCAAATCTTATTACAAGAAGCACGTCAACCAACTAAACCATGGACGATCAGGACAGGAACCGGTCCGGAGACCAAGACCCAAATGAGGTCAAGTACCGGGGCGTCCGGAGGCGGCCGTGGGGGAAGTTTGCGGCGGAGATAAGGGACTCGACCAGACAAGGGGCGAGGATTTGGTTGGGGACTTTTAACACCGCCGAAGAAGCTGCTAGGGCTTACGACCGGTCGGCTTACGCAATGAGAGGTCAGCTGGCTGTCCTCAATTTCCCCGAAGAGTACCCGATGACTCGGGGTTCCGGTAATAGTAACAATCGCTCCGGTTCGGGTGGTTCCTCCTCTTCCTCTTCGAGGCAGGTGATCGAGTTCGAGTACTTGGACGACGGGTTGCTGGATCAAATGCTCGAAGAGGAAGAAAGGCGGAACAGAAGGAGATGACGAACA